>CAUOPZ010000018.1:12500-45000 GCA_963457665.1 Thysanoteuthis rhombus | reverse complement strand
CATTTGGTCCTTATGTAACTAAAAAACGTTTTTAATCATCACCACCCACAGCCGACCAGTTTAATCATTGTAGCCAAGTTTAGATTATTTATGTGTTCCAACATATGTATCTATCCAGACTTTTCCCAGGCCTAAGCATTCATAGAATCTTGAAATTTTACACAAACATTCCAATTGTTTTTTTTGTTTTTTTAAATTCACCCCCTAAATGAGTTTTTATTGGGATTCAATTTCCAATGATAGTTTTTTTCAAAATTGGTCCCTTAGTTTATGTCTAGCAGCATTAAAGCTTGGTTTCGGAAAATACGTACTTTTTAGTGATTACAGCCTAAAAAGGTTAAGAAAATTAATTTATTGATAAACTTTTTTAATCATAAATTTTGATTCAAACCATACTGGTAGTATTTTCATGAAGGTAAGTTAAATTTACCACCACTAGTGCTTAATTTACAAGAACAGCACATATGGGTGGCAGTGATTCATTATTTGCTTTGGCAGCATTCACACTGGTTTTTTTGAAAATTTTGAATTTTTGGAAAATCTTTTAACATTGCTGATTTAAAATTAATGGAGTTTCGATTAAAAGGAATGTTGACATTACATATTACACCCAGGTTTTATCATTTTTACTTGAATAATCTTGATAAAAAAATCATCCCTAAATACATTGTCTTTTTATATGGAACATATAGACTTCTGTCTAAACAATTAAAGAAAATACTTACCATATAGTCATTTCGACTTCAACATTTTCATATTTCAACATTATCTCTTGATTTACAGTGGTCTTTTTTCAAAGGGGGTCAGGGTACAGATCTCCCATGAATTTGAAATTCCACAAAAAAAACTTTTGACCCCACCCAACTTACACACTGTGCTCCACAATTACGAAATTGCACACAATCAGACACACCAACTGGATAATATAATTATATCGAATGATGATCATTTAATCATTTATTTAGTGAGAATACAACGAAGAAATTTTTATCTCTTGTCACCCAAGAATTTACTAACCAATATACCCCACCTCAACTTTCCGGAGAGTGATACAAAATAATGAATAATATATGAAGTTATTTTTCCAATCGGTGTTCGCTTCTTACATTTTCTCCAGTACATATGGAAATTTAATTGAAAGAAGTGCTAGACATGCAAAAGTTTTTTTTTTTTTCTAGGTTTGTTTTGCATCAAAATTTTTAAAAATTTAGGATGAGTGACATAATAAAGTATGCAAAATTATGTTTCCCTTATCGATGTAATGGTAAGCTTTCGAAAACATTACTTAATTAGCTGAAAAATGTTTGGGTTCAAATTATGATTCTTATTTTTAATCCCTTCTACAGTTGTTGCCAATTATGGTTTCTTATTTATAGTTAAAAGTCTTTAAAAATGGCTAAAATCAGTTAGATTTGTCATTTCTACCAAACTTTATTGTTAAAAATGTTATATAGTACTCATTTAAAGCTCAATTATCAGATAAAACAACTGCACTAAGACTCCAGAACAAATAATTAATAGAAATTATGCCAGATTTAGTCCGCCATCTTATATTTTTCTTGACTAAATTGGAAAAAAGATTAGACAGATCTATCCGATAAACGGCTGATTTGGTAACTAAATTCTCAGATCCCTGAAAACATTAACAGACAGGGCAGCCAATTTTGTTTTTTTTAAATGCAATCTAGTTCTTTTTGGTCACGTCTAGGGAATGTACATTTATCAAGGACAACGAATCTCTATGAAACCCAAAAAAGAAGAAGAAATCAAATGAAGAATCACCCTAGGATGGCAAGCCATTGGCAGAGCAAGCTCAACCTTCAAAAACAAATCAATCCTAATAATTCTAAAAAAATGAGTATACAACCAATGCATCCTCCCAATCGTCACTTATGGAGCTGAAACACAGAACATAATCAGGAGACAGACTCGCAGACTGAGAAGCATGCAACGCCCACATGAGAGAATCTTGCTCAACCTCACATGAAGAGACCACAAGACAGCACAGTATATCAGGAAGAAAACACGAGTCAGAGACATCAAAGAATCTACTAGAAAACTTAAATGGCAATGGGCAGGTCATGTTGCAAGAATGGCAGACAACCAATGGACATCACGACTCACAACATGGATCTCAAGTGATCACATGCGAAACTGAGGCTGACGAAATGCAAGATGGAGAGATGAACTAGACAAATTTAGAAAATACTGGCTCCACGATGCCCATGATGGAGAAATGTGGCAGATACTGGGAAAGGTCTATGTCCAATGACGAATGTTTAAAGACTGATGATGATGATGATGATGATGATGATGATGAAAATCTGGCTCTTTTCTTGAATTTCACTAATATAATTTAAAATTGCTATGAAATATAAAATTGAAAAAATTATAATGATTTCGCATTGAATTTGCGAACTGTGACATGTTATGCACAGGAGTATGAAAACAAAGCTAGATGTCAATATTCTTTGGGTACATTCATCTAAAAGTCTATTTAGCTCATAGATTCTTTTCAATTTATCAAACTTCTTAATATATTTTCTTATTAATGAAATAATTGACGAATGAATAAATTAATCAATTACAGAAGCAATTTTCTTTCCTTATATAAAACGTGATATGTATAACATTTTACACAGTGGATAGATGCTATGCTCTGATCACCAAAGAGGCTAAGGAGTGAGACTTCAAATCTAGGCAGCATGCACACATGCTCTGATCCTAGACAGAAATGTCAATACATATGTAACAATCTCATCATTTTTTATGGGTACTACACTAGTTTTAGGATATTTCTCCACACAAAAATTATGGACATCAAGTCTGATATCTTTTTTGTCTGATATCTTTTTTGTCTGATATGGAGTATTTTTATTAACTAATTTTTCTAATGAGCTTTTAATAGCTGATCTATTTTCTAACCTCCAAATAAGATTGTGGGAATTTAGAACAAAGTAGTAGTTTCAGACAAGACTTCAATTTGTGCCTCTAACCACAAGAGTTGGATATTGACCTGATGAAGTATTTTTTTATATTTCCAAAAGTCAAATTAATTAAAATCCATGAATATTTCTTATGCTGATTCATAATTGCTGTTTTTCAGGTTTACCATCAACTTCAAGATAAATAAGCTTGAAAAACTTCAACTGAAAACTATACACTTTTTAAGCTTGAGATCAGCAGCAGCTAGTTGATGATTGGAATTTTTACACAAAAACACATTTGATTAAGATTAGCAGCAGCTGTTGTAGTTTATGATTTAAATTATAATAAAAGCTAATTCTGCTCTGATTGGTAAGTTATAATTGCATATAATTGGAACACTTATAAAAGAGAAAAAAAATTTTTTTTGAATAAAACATTTCAGTATATACCTTGGAAAGTTGAGAATTAATCCATTTAGTGAATGTTTTCTTTTGAATATCTTCTCTTTCATCTGCAAAATCAAAAAAAAATTTATTAAATGTATAATCTACTTGAACAGGTCAGAAATGAGGGAAAAACAATACTCAAAATCTCATCTGTGAAGAAATTCAATGTACATACAAATAGAATTTGATCAGAATTTTTGAAATCTTTTTCCAAAAAATAAAATGATCAAAAGATACAATTATAGATGATGAATAAAGTTATATAGATTTGGTTGCTACATCAGCAACAGATTTGAAAAAAAAACGATTCCATACTGTGATACTTAAATTTGATGAGCTATTCATACAAGATAAAATAAGTTACCCATTTTCTAGAGTATTAATTATACAGCATTACATAATTTCTCAGGAATATGCTATAGCTTGATAATGGCTTTTTAAAAATTTATTGGAGTAAACAAGTTAAGGTTAAATACAAGCTATCATGTGCATACAAAATGAATAGGTTAATAGGCATATTGATAAAACATTTTGATATAAAAATATATTCCTTTTGATCAAAATGCATAGGCACTTTTTCAATGTTCCAGTATCTTTAATAAGCAAAAAAACTCAATATACTCTATTTAACAAGATACAAAAAATGGTACAAATGGAACAGAAAATGTTTCAATTGGCAAAGATAAAAAATCAGAATCATATACAATACAGTATAAAATAAACATGAACACAGGAACGACTTCATAAAAGATTGTAATTAAAATCAGTCAACATCTAAGATCCATGAAACATTCTCAGAAACAATAACTAACTCCTGCAAGTATAGTACCCTCATATTTAGTAACATGCTATACAAGTGTTCACAATTCCTGCCTAAAAATTTTTCAACCTTGAGTTTAATTTTCTATCTCAAACTCTATTTTACAATAAAAATTCATACATTGCAACACTCCCTTCACCATAAGTAAAGAGGACCTGTTGTACATGATAAATATTTTTTCAACAATAAATCAACTTTTTTAAAAGTTATATTAGTTTTGTTCAAATTTACAAACATTACTTTTGCGAAGAGATTAAAATATGCATATTTGCAATAACTGTTTGTTTCTCATTATTGGTAGAAACTTATAATTTTTTCAAAATGTTAATTAGAACTATGTTATCAAGATGCCTAAGGATGCTAGGTTAGATGTAGTGTCAAAACAATCAAGTATAAAATTCTATTCTTAGGATCATATAGATGAGACTAATTAATAAAATTCATTCTACAAAAATCCAACCAATTTACTTTTCAACAGCATCACCAATCCGAGCCCTCCTGTGGGGAATTTTTTTCAACAAAAATATAAATTTGTACAGTTGTAAGGCAAGTGCTGTGTCATTTGAATACATTTGTAAAAAAATCCTGAAATCACCAATAATAATATCTATGTCGAGATCATGCATCACAACTGTTATATTCTATTTGGTTGGCGTGGTCTCACATTTCCTACCATATTACCATCTGCAATTTTTTCTATGGTCCAGTGTGTATAATTTTCATGATAGTATCCAAGATCTACCATAGCCTCACCACTGGAAAAGATTAATTTCTAAGACTGCACCCAAATTGACTGCCAAATTAGCTTTATTGGGAAAAAAAAATCTACCTTACCCATCCAAAATATTATAACAAAAGATATTTTTGGCAGTATCAGATGTGCTCAATGACATATTAAAAATCTGAAAGAGTGTGAAGGACTTTTTTTTTAATAAAGTCAGCAAATTTGGCAGTCAATCTTAATGCCATCTTAAAAATTACACCTTTCCCCTGGTAAGACAGCAGGAGAATTTTGATATATTATTAAGATTGATACTGTAGAAACCATACAAAAAAAACTGTAGAGTGAATAATGAATGAGAAATAGGCATTATAAGTATTTGGCGACCATCTTGGATACTATCATGAAAATCATACATCCTGGATCATAGAATGAATCGCAGGTGTATTTTTTTCAAGTACCCATATAAAAAATGTACTTCGTGATACTAATGAAAGTCCTTACAGAGGTTATAAATGCACACTTTAACATAATGATAAAAAAAATGAGTTTTTGATAGCAATTTTAGCACATGTGAATTCCAAAATTACCCTGGAGAGCACGCCTGCACACCCACTTGCTGAACAAATGCTGACACCTCCCCTGCTTCTCCCATTATATTTGAGTACACCAAATGCTGACTATCACAAAGAAATCAGGCCCACTAAATCTCATCCAAAGTCAAAAATAAATAAATACTTGAGGAAAAAAAAAAGATTTAATAGAAGTAAATCAAAAAGGATTTTGGTTAGATTTCACAACTACGAACAAGTAGTATTCATGAATGATTTGTCCTTCAAGATACAATAGTCAAAAAAAAAAAAAATGTTTGATTGACAACAAAAATACATTTTGAAGCCAGTTAAAAAAAGAAGAGTAAACAAATTTTGCATACACTTGAAAAAAAAAATCTATTCAAAACGAGTCAATTCTCTTCATTCTCTATGTTTGCATCGAGTATTCATCATTTATTTAAATTGGTAGAAATTCCAAATTCATTCTTCATTGAATCTATATGATAAAGAAAATTGATTTTCAAAAGATTAATCTGTCTGCAAAAAAAAAATCTCTGTAGTGTGTAGGATTATTTTTCAAGAAAATTAAAAAGTAAATTTATAACCAAAACGGGTTGAGGAAAACACTGACAGTTTGGTGTGAAAAGTCACCTTAGAAGCAGTCAGCACAATCATCACAACCAAAAAGGATGGGAGAAAACACTGACACAGTACAGTATGGGAAGTCACGTTAGAAGCAGTCAACACAATTGTTGGTATCCATTCACAAACACCACAGTAGAACAGCCAGTATGCAGAGAACCAGATGACAAGCAAAGCATCCAGACTCCCAGATGTGCTGTGAAAGCCTCTGGCTTTAAAAGGCCAACTTAATCCATTTGGGGCATTTTGCTGGTGGCTCACGCAAATGCAGGCGACACACATACATTTTTATCTCTGCATTGGTATGTCATCATCACTCTACCCCCCTGATCTCCTGATCACTGATATGACAGCCTAGAGCGGTTCTCTTGTCAGATACTTCTTTGAAGCAGGGGTGCAGCATCTAACTCCACTTAGTCTCTAGTTAAGTTGCATTGACTTCTGGAGGGTCATCTGGCTCATCTAGGCTGATCAAGGTTTCTCCCACACTTCCAGAGGAGATGTGGTTATCACTGTTCATCAACAAACTTGAGAGGCCCAATTCCATGACATAATGCAGCATTGGATCCACCAAAATGAAAAGTGGGCTGACAATCCCAGTCACTTGACCCTTTTGGAATTTGGTCATGCACAGGCTTTGCTGGGTTGTGACCCAATTAAGGTTTTTACCTGGTGAACGTTGTGCTCTGTTTCTGATTTTTGTATCAGCACCACATTGATTCTCTTTACCATGACCTTGGGGGTATGAATTCTTTGTATGGGTGCAGTCTGATGTGAAGTCTCCTGCATAGAACACCACATTCTGGCCGCAATCCTCATCACACTTTGGTGGCACCACTCCATTATGCTGTTTTCTGTCAGGACTTTCCATTGTAGCCTCAAAAGGTTATATATAATACATATGAATACTTATTTACAGCATATCATCAAATAAAATAAATGCATGCTAAGATTCAAAAACAGATTAATCATAAAAATCAGCCAGATGTAAGTGGGAAATTACCTTTTGGCAATGCTGCCAAGCAGTCCATTCGTAAGTACGAGTTGTTCATAACCCGGGGACTTCACAGATATCATGAATTACTCAATGTACTTGTATTGCACATTAAGATAAATGTTTATTTTTATTCGTGAAAGTGCTTTAATTACATTTTTAGACCAAAAAGTTTCCTTAAGAATACATATATAGTTATAACAAACATTGATAGTAAATTAAAACTTCGCACATAAAAATAAACACTGAAGAATAACAACACGCTCCTTCATTTCCTATTTTTTTTTGCATTCTTAAAATAAAAATTTGTATCAAGATGTCGATCTTTCTCTTTTTTAATAATCTAATGTACGTATATATTACTAGACCCAATCAAATGATCAAGTTGAGAATAAACAGTATTTTTTTTTGTTTTGAAAGTGTTTATGAAATCAGGAGAATCCAAATGGACTGCTTCACTTCAAGTCAAAAATAATATGATATATAAACAGTTTCAAGAATTCATAATTTTTCATGGATTACCTTTTTCAGTTAGTGATAGAATTCATTGATGTGGCAAATTAAATGACGTACATGGCTTTATATCAGGTCTTCTTTGTATATTTTTTTTATAATTGACAGTTAAATCAATAATTTTTCATGGAACATGGAAATTTTACTTATTTCAAATGTGAATTTTTCAAGATATATTTCTATTTTTTCAAATTAAAAGTGAAAAATATATACTTTCTTAGCGCATCATATGTAGTTCTGAAATCTGAATTATGCAAAAATTTGTTTTCTGTTTAAGATAAACTTGATCTGTAGTTTGATGTCCAGAGAGTGCTAATTAAAGAATTTTATAAAAATTATGTTTGTATTATCATAGATATTGTCCAGCTGGATAATCTGGTCTCAGGCTAGATGGGCCAGTAGAGTGCTATATACAACACAGAAAGAACCTTTATTGGTCATCATTGGACAAATTACAACTGGTCAACAAAAAATTTTCAAGAAATAGAAAAAAAAAAAAAAGAAAGATAGTCTAGCACTTATATGTATTTGTTTGGAATATAACTCCATCAAGGCAGGTCTATGATCAATACCTATGAGAAATAAACGCAATAAATAACAAGATATTGAGAGTTAACTTATTCCATTACCAATTTTTCTATGACATTAATTGGTACGAAAACAAAGAAATTGCAATAATTACTATGCACTTCATTAAAACATGTGATTCGTAAGTGCCTGATCTCAGTTTTCTTATCATGCAGGTAAAACCTAATGACAGAAAATGGCTAAAAGCATGCAGGAAAAAGATAGGCCTCATGAATCTTTTGGAAAAATGAGGAAATACAAGGGTGCAGTTAAGTACCTGGCATCATAAAATGCTGATTGGGTCAAACAGTATCCTGTATAAGCAGTTTTTAACAAAAAATCCAAGTTTCCCTGCATCATCAGTCTTTCATCGTACCTTCCCCAAGAATTGTCAGACCTCTCTTATCGAGGCATTGCGGAGCCAATACTTTCTGAACTTGTCTAGTTTGTCTCGCCATCTTATATTCTGTCTGCCTGGCTGCCTGCCAGGCTGCCTGCCACAGTTTTGCATGTGTTTTCTGGAGGTTCACGTAAGTTATGATGCAGTCATTAGGGTGTGGAGAATCTTAAGGTTCATTGTGAGAGGAAAGCATGCAAAAACAATGTTCAGAGCAGGAAACAATGTTTCTTTGGATTTATTTGTTATCCTGATAAGTCATCACTTGAGAAGAAAACTTCAAAAGCTTAAGTTATGATTATAAACTTTCTTATGCTACATAATCTACCAATCACCATTGCTGACAATCTTGGTCCCTTATTAAGATTCATATTTCCTAAGAGCTGATGTTTTTTATCCTTGCAGAAGCATATTTCAAAGTGATCTGACTATATTGACCATACAACCACATAGCTCTTGTCCAATCCATTTACTTTGTGCACTGATGGATCATATGACACGGGTCTGCTCGAACTGAATCCAGTCACAATTTGCTTGTTTAATGTTAAAAGATCCAAGAAAGTAATGTCGTTTTTTTATATTCATACCACATCTGATTGTAATAAAGCATATACTACATTTGATACTATCAACTCCAAATCTGATGCATATTCAATCACTTGGGCCAATGCTGTAAGCCTCAGGGTCGATGACACCAACGCAATGATTGGTATTAGAAATTCAGCAAAGAACATAATCAAAACATCTTCATTACTAGTTACCCGTCACTTGCCCATTTGGTTGCAAGTGAAGCCAATGATGCTTTCTCTGAATTTTCCAATATCAACATAGAAAATATTCTAATTGTTTTGTTTTATTGGTCTGACAAGAGCTCGAAGAAGAAAGGCAAGCTTTCTGAATACTTTGAATTTTGTGCCCAAGAATACCAAAAGGTTTCTAAGCATATCTCAATGGCCATCATTAGAAAAATGTGTTGACAGAGTTCTAACAAAGTTTTCAAGCCTAAAATGTCACTTGTTTGAGCATTTTGGTGAGGAATGCTTTCAAAGATTATACAATGCTTTTTCAAACCTGCTTCCTGAGCCAGTACTATAATTCCATACTGCTTTGATCAAACTTTCTACAAATTTTGCTGCAGTTTGATATTCTACAATATGCAATGAATAGTGGGTGGGGGTCAGCATCCAGCATAGTTTTGCCGAATGGAAATATCACAGTTGTTGACACTAAACTAGACATGTTCAAACCCACATAGCACATTTTTCTTAGAGGTATGACCAAAATAAAACTGTTTTCTCTATAAAATAATGGTGATCCTCAATTGTCAGAGCATGATGAAGTGTTTGATGCTGATCATTGCAACTTCAAATAGGCACTGAATTACTAGCAGGAGAATTTTTTACGCAAAACGGATTGATGGAGGTGGTACACTGCTAACATGAAACTCGCAGAAACTAATGTTCCAATTTCCTAATCTGTTTTAAGTTGCAGAAGTGGTTTTGGCTCTCCCACACATTAAAGCAGAGGAGAAACTGCTTAATATTGTCCAGCATAATAAAACCAAGATTAATACAATACAACTGATTGATTTCAAATTACAGATGTTTCTATCAACACCTGCTGCCAAAGTGATTTGTCAAGGAAAAATGGGTCTTCTCTTTTAGATACCAATTTTTTTTTTTTTGGTAAAAATTGATCAGATTAACAACAACAAAAATTATCCATCATGGATTTTTTATTAATTTTTACAAGTTTCTGAATATAATTGATTGCTAAAATGATGTAGTGTGGGAATTGGAAGTAAAGGACGTTCTTCGGAATAAATTCAAACGATCATCCCAAAGTTGGATCTTTCTTTTCATGAATGATGCTAATTTAGTGACCAAGTTTCTGCACATTTTTCCTTCATTAACTCTTTGCCAATTTATAGACATTTAAGTTGTGTAATCAACTTAAATTAAAATAATGATGAAACAAGAAATTTACTCGCCAATTAACATCAATAGGAATTATGATTTGGGTTCAGTATTATGTCTAAAATATATCCACAAATACTTTGCTGTTTTGGCACCCCAACACACAAAGCCAAATAGAATGTATGACTCGTTGATATTTCCTAGTGAAGCTTGTATAAATTCTTTTCCTGGTTTTACTTCATTTTCATATAAATCACCATCATCTGATCTAAAATAAGTAATGTGCTCATCAACCAGATTTCTCAGTTTGATAAACATGACCATTGAGCCTCATTTTGCCATTTGGGAATTAAAAAAATTAATATAATTTCTAAAAATCTATTTTATACGTAATTTCTTATGTTTAATTCTATTTTTCATGAAATGTATAAATTAAAAATAAGTATGATTATTAATCATCATCATCAGTCTTTTAACGTCCGTCGTTGGACACAGACCTTGTCTAGTTCATCTCTCCATCTTGCATTTTGTCAGCCTCGGTTTCGCATGTGATCTCTTGAGATCCATGTTGCGAGTTGTGATGTCCATTGGTTGTCTGCCATTCTTGCAACATGACCTGCCCATTGCCATTTAAGTTTTCCAGTAGATTCTTTGATGTCTCTGAATCGCGTTTTCTTCCTGATATACTGTGCTGTCTTGTGATTTCTCCATGTGTGGTTGAGCATTATTCTCTCATGTGGGCGTTGTATGCACCTCAGTCTGCGAGTCTGTCTCCTGATTATGTTCTGTGTTTCAGCTTCATAAGTGACGATTGGGAGGATGCATTGGTTGTATACTCATTTTTTTAGAATTATTGGGATCGACTTGTTTTCGAAGGTTGAGCTTGCTCTAAAGAGGGCTTGCCATCCTAGGTTGATTCTTCGCTTGATCTCTTCCTCTTTCTTGGGTTCCATAGAAATTGGTTGTCCGAGGTAGGTGTAGTGGTCTACTTTCCTCAGTTTTGCATCTTCGATTCTGACAGTTATATCTTTATTCTCAATGTGATTGTTGCATATGATTTTTGTTTTACTGAAGTTCATGCGTAGGCCAACTCTTTTGCTTTCTCCATTTAGTTCATCTAGCATTAGTTGGAGGTCATGTAGGTTCTCTAGAAAAAGAACAATGTCGTCTGCAAATCTTAGGTTGCTCAGATATTCGCCGTCTATTTTGATTCCTCTACTCTACCTGTCCAGGTTTCGGAAGATCATCTCGAGGCAGGCTGTGAAGAGTTTGGGTGAGCTGGTATTACCTTGTCTCACTCCTTTTCAGAGTTGGAAGAGTTCAGAGTACTTATGTAGCCTGAGAAAGGAGTTGCTGTGGCTGTATATAAGATTTTAGTACTTCAACGTATACAGGGTCTACACCTTCTAGAGCGATGGCCTTCATGACCATGGGGATTTCTACAGAGTCAAATGCCTTCTTGAAGTCTGTAAATGCTACAGCGAGTGGCATTTTATATTCTGCTGCTTTCTCTTGGAGCTGATTTATTGAATGGAGATGGTCAATGGTCAAGTAGTTTCTTCTAAATCCAGTCTGCTCCCGTAGTTAGTTTTCATCTAGTGTTTTAGTGATCCGATTGGTGATGATTTTCGTTAAAGTTTATAGATGGAGTTTAGTAGGCTTATAAGCCTTTAGTCGTTGAGTTCCTTGGGGTTTCCTTTTTTGTGTAAAAAACATTATGATTGCTGTTTTAGACATAAGTTGAATAGAATAGCTAGTTTTTTGTTGACAATCTAACCAGCTTTTTTGAGTAGATCAATAGTGATGCTATCTGGTCCAGAGGCTTTTCCTTTTTTATGTTTGTTGGATGGCTTGTTTAACCTCCCATGGTGTAACTTCTGGGAAGTCCTCGAACTGATTGTCTGCGTCTTGCGTATCTTGGTTGTTATTTTGTTGCCCATGTCTTGAAGAGTAAAGTACTTGGTAGAATTCTTGAGTGCGTTTGACAATCTTGTCTCTGTCCGTTGTTATGTCTCCATTTTCCACGAGTATGCTTGTTATCTGTTTCTGTCCTATGTGTTTATTGCTTTAAAGCCCCAACGTTTTTCGAAAGAGGTTTTGATGATTGCTGTTGTATACCATCTTTTGTCTTTTCCTAGTGTCTTTCTGATTGTTTTATTTATTTGGTCTCCTCTATTTTTTTTCCCTTGTTATTTAGTATTCCCAAGTAGATAGCATTCAAACTAACCCAACTGAATATAGAATTCAAATCTTGAAGATAGAATAGTATTTAATGTTCAAGGAAAGTGAGGATAATAAATATAGCTGAAGTGAATAGAAACAAAAAATTTCTTTATGTACCACAAAACTTTAAACTCAAATGACAAATTCTGAATAATTCATCTAGAGTTACTTCCTTACCATTTCTGATTATAAGGTTGGTCATTTTACAAACGCTGTCCAATAGTAAAAAGTTTAGAAGAAAATTTAATCACTGAAAATTTTTCCTGCAACCTGGAATTATACATGATATAAAGGGTTTAAATTTTAAATACATCGGTTTTTAATGTTGAAAACAATGTCAAGCCTACACTGTATGGGAAGGACACCAAAGCTGATTTTGATTGTATGGGGATTGTTGAACTTTGAAAGCAAGATTTGTCAGAGCACTGATGAAAAACATCACACTGCTAACATGGGATGAGTACAGCTCTGAAATTGATCCACAAATAACTGAGATAGCTATCTGATCTAAGCATGCATTTGGCCTGAACAAAAGTTATACACATACCATAACAAAATTATAGGAAAAAAAGTTAAAATTAACTATTTAGAACACAGATATCAGGATCATTCCATGTGGAATCAACAATTTTTTCAGGCAAAAAATACCATATCCATCAAATTTTTTAAAATATGGCACTCTTATAGATCTTGAGGAGACAAAGTGAATGACACCTGTTTTACCTTTCTAGCTCAACCAGGTCCAGCGATATGAATCCATGAATTTCTCCAAAAATGTGAATTTTAGAAAGTATTAACAAAGGTAAAAAATCAATGTCAAATGTCCACATGATCTATAGTCACAACAAGAATTTTCATTAATCAAAACTACTCAACTCATGATCACACTTTTTACTATTGGACAGTGTCTACAAAATTATAAACATCAACAGTAATTAATTCATTCCAGATAATAACAAAGTTATTCAAAATTTTCACTTGAGTTTGGAGTTTTGAGGTGCACTGTATCTTTGACAAAACTATTTATTTTCTTTACCTTTGTCCTTTCTACATTACTGCAACCGTTATGTTCATGATGTTGACTACTATAAAAGCAAAACCGGTACAAGTACTAGAGTTAGTAATAAGATTAAATCTCTGTTCTTATTAATCAAAAGATAACCCAGTGTGAAGGGTTATTTTGCAATTACAAATTAATCTAAAGAAGATTATGAGCTTAAATAACACATAGCTACAAGCAACCCAATCAAACTGTAAGAATATATCGTCCTTATTTGTTGAAGGTCACCATAAAATAGGAATAACATCAGTCAGTGGATAATTGTAAGTCATCATTAGAGCATTTACCAGCATAGATTGATAATTAAGAGAAGTGGTGATTTTGAACTGAGTTTGCTTTGTTTTCTTTATTGTTTTCAAAAATAAAACTTCCAGCCTATCATAAATTTTGTTTGCGTTAATATCAAAAACATATAATGCAAAAAATATCAATAAAACTTTGCCTTTAAACTAAATTATATAAATGGAATAAAAGGAAATCATAAATCAAAAGCACAATAATTAGAGAAGTGTATATATATCTAATATATTGCCAAAGAATTGTCTTTCAGAGCATTTTTCTCTTTAAAAGCTGCCAAAATTTTCAAGAAATATTTCATCTTTCCCTATACATTTCATGAGAAATATGGGTTTTTTCTCATTTAGAAATTTTAAATCATTGACTTCAGTGGACTAAGAAAAAGATCCAGTATTGATAACAGACAATACCATATGATTAATTGAAGTATTTCAGAATTTGGTATTGTATGTTGTTTTAATCTGTAATTTTCATAAAGGTGTAGCACCCCCTATACTTTTAGTTAGGAATTAAATACAAAACCCTTCTTTTAGCTAGATATCGAAAACGTCACTTCCTACGACAACCCCTATAAAAGCCCTCAATGCACATGGTCCATTGCCCTTTGGGACCGACACTCCTAGCTGGTTACGCTTCTGGCTCCTGCACTTTTTGCCAGCTACTTTTTCTCTCACTCTCTCTAAGATCGTTATCACTTCGCTGACCTCCCGGCCAATCCGATCTTGACCATTTTTCCACCGTGACCTATCTCTGTACTAACTTTACTCATTTCACTTCAACGATGTCGAGGCATCTCACATACGCACAGCTATGTGGCTACACTACCATGTCCTCACAATGCATACACACCTCTCACTCTCGTGAATGAAATGGCAATGCTTTTTACTATCTGATTGTCACAATGATCTTTCCTCATTTTCTTTACTTCGGGGAAACACGCATGGATAAAACTCTGTGTTCTGTCTTGCATGGTCTGTCTGTCAAGTGTTTATTAGCGTCAGAGAATAGTCCCCATGTCACACGCACAACATAGCAGTTTGGCTCAGACACAGAACCTGGGTTTCCACATATTCTTTGGTATGAGCCAAGCCCTTTGGAATCACAAGTGGTTCAGACAACTCTGCTTTGACTCGACGGCAAGAAAGCTTCCACTTTTCGCTATCTCTTTTCTTCTCATCTCTTTATGTGATCAATCAGATATGTTATTCTTATATGTATCTCATTTTCTTTTGTCATTTGTCTTTAATGTCCTTGTATTAAATGTATGTCTTATTTGTCCATTCAAACTCTTGTATACGTTCTTTTTACTTTGTTTCATCTCCACGTCTATGTTCATACTTAGTGCTCATTCTCTTCGTACATCTCCCTTTCTCCTTCCACACCTCCAGTGACGTCGCTGCAACCATCAAAGCACGAGGAGACAAAATCCTTCGTCTCTCCTACATTCATCACGCTATTCATTTCCCTATAAAAGAAGTGATCTATAAAGGCATAGATGTTCAGGAACTGAATTTCCTTCTGCTTTATAACAGTGCTGCCTTCTCTATTTCTCTCATATTTTTATCCACTTGATAATGACCTTATCCAAGAAATAAAAAGAGGAAAACAGTAAAAGAATTCCTGATTTCAAGGCAAAACAAGAAAGTTTGAATTCGCAAAATCTAAGGTCCTTACCTGATATAACTATCTCTTTAACACAGTAACTCATATTCACGCCCTTCTAATCCGGCCGTAAACAATGGGCTTCAATGTTAAACATTTTCCAAACATTCTATTATAACTTACCAAGAGTACAGTACATTTTTCTGAATCTCCAAATCTAATTTCTTGAGTAAAATCAATTTTTATGGTCTACAACGAATATCAATTGCATCCATTTATTTGGGATATAGATCCATGCATTGCCACCACTCATTCTTTTTCCACAGAAAAATGCTGTAGTTTTGAGCAAATAATCTATGAACATCTGTCCTAAAAAATCTTCATTTCTTTTGTATCTATGTATCAATCAAGAACATTGAAAAATGTTCCACACCAAATAGCAACCACTGAACATACGAAAGGAACTTGCTCAACCCTTTAAAATAGAATTGACGAACAGATTAAAAATACTCACTGATGAGAACGACACCAACATCAACTAACACCGTAGAAAAATAACAACCTCGCAACTCTTTTGTTTCTATTCACTTCAGCTATATTTATTATCCTCACTTTCCTTGAACATTAAATACTATTCTATCTTCAAGATTTGAATTCTATATTCAGTTGGGTTAGTTTGAATGCTATCTACTTGGGAATACTAAATAACAAGGGAAAAAAAAATAGAGGAGACCAAATAAATAAAACAATCAGAAAGACACTAGGAAAAGACAAAAGATGGTATACAACAGCAATCATCAAAACCTCTTTCGAAAAACGTTGGGGCTTTAAAGCAATAAACACATAGGACAGAAACAGATAACAAGCATACTCGTGGAAAATGGAGACATAACAACGGACAGAGACAAGATTGTCAAACGCACTCAAGAATTCTACCAAGAACTTTACTCTTCAAGACATGGGCAACAAAATAACAACCAAGATACGCAAGACGCAGACAATCAGTTCGAGGACTTCCCAGAAGTTACACCATGGGAGGTTAAACAAGCCATCCAACAAACAAAAAAAGGAAAAGCCTCCGGACCAGATAGCATCACTATTGATCTACTCAAAAAAGCTGGTTAGATTGTCAACAAAAAACTAGCTTATTTCTATTAATATTCGAACCATCCTCACCTTGGTTGTTTTTCATACAAAGTTTCGGCCATTGTACTCTACAGCCTTCATCAGGTATCATCTACCCGGGGAGATGAGCTAAGATGGAAAGTGAAACAGGTCCTTAAAAAGGCCAAAGCCTCTGAACCAAATATAAAAAAGGAGGAATGGGCAGCCATCAAGACCCTTCGGAGTGACACAAGCATAGTCATACTACCAGCGGATAAGGGAAACGCAACTGTGGTAATGGACAAGCTAGCATGCAGTGAAAAGTTGGCTAACATAATTGGGGAGGGTGGTTACTGCAAGTTAAAAAGAGATCCAACTCTGAAAACCGAGAGGAAGCTGTCGCAGACCCTAAGCAAGAACAAGGATCACTTTCGCCCAGTAACCTACAGACAGTTAACTCAAAAATATAGTAAGCCACCACATATGTACGGCCTCCCAAAGATTCACTAGGTAGGTACTCCATTACGACCTATAGTAAGCTGTCGGGGCTCAGCATGCCATCCACTGAGCAGGTACCTGGTGAGTATAATCAACCCGCTGGGAAGAACTCAGCTGACATTGTAGAAAAACTCAGAGGGGCTCCAATTCAAACACAACGAATGTTGCGCTTAGACGTGGTGAGTCTCTTCACACGAGTTCGTACATCGGAAGCAGTGTCAGTAGTTAGGGATTAGGTTCAGATCCCACATTGGATGAACGCACCAGCATCCCCCTTGACAATCAAATGGAAATGCTGACCTTCTGCATCGAAACAACATACTTCCAACTGGGCAATGAGATGTACCAACAGGAGGAAGGCTTAGCTATGGGATCACTGCTATCACTAGTGATGGCAAATATATACATGGAGTACTTTGGGGAATTGGCCTTAGGAACATCACCACTAAGGCCAAGCATGTCGCTTTGATATGTAGATGACACCTTCGTACTATGGCCACATCTGGAAGACCCACAGTTACTACTTGACCACGTGAACTCAATCAGAGCTCCAATACAGTTCACGATGGAAAAGGATAGTAACAATAAATCAGCCTTCCTGGATGTACTGGTAACAAGATCAGAACAAGGTTTCAATACATCTGTGTATTGTAAGCCAACGTTCACTGGTTAATATCTCAACTTCGCCTCTAACCATCCATACAGCGTTAAGAAAGGGATTGTCTGATGCTTACAGCACCGAGCAAAGTTAATACGTAGTGACACTGACACATACCAAAGGTTTAACTGTCACCACTAGAGAAAGGAGAGTGACAGAGGAGGAGGATGACAATCATAAACCAACTACAGTCTGTCTCCCCTGCCTTAAGAATGTGTCTGAGAAAATCCAGAAGATCTGCGCCCCATATAATATCCGGGCTGTATTCAGAAGTAGATCAACACTACGCAGCTACCTCTCCCGCACCAAACCACCCACTGAGTTATCGAACACCAAGAACTGTGTATACTCAATACCGTGCAGCTGTGGGCACGAATACACAGGTGAAACATGTTGCCCCTTGAAGGTTCGGGTGGAAGAACACCGAAAAGCAGTGAGCAAAGGTGAAACTAACAAATCGGGTATAGCTGATCACGTATGGAAAGAAAACGGGAGACCATCTACCCCTGTGGTACAAGGTTGAGATAATTGATCAGGAAGAACACTGGAAAATTCAAAAATTAAAAGAGTTGGCCCATATGCTAGGCAAGAAAAACTGCCTCAGTAATCCGAGCATTGGAAAGGATAACATATGGGAACCTCTAATAATGAAAGACAGAAAGCAATAACATCAAAACACCAAAAACTGTCACCTGAGGTTTAAGGCTCCTAAAAATTAGCACCGGTTGTCCACATGGACACACTGCGTAGTGGTTACAGAACCAGACAAAATTACTGCAAGTAATCTGATGGTTCTAGGTTCAATCCCATGAAACTTGGACAGGGAGAGTAGAGGAATCAAAATAGACGGCGAATATCTGAGCAACCTAAGATTTGCAGACGACATTGTTCTTTTTCTAGAGAACCTACACGACCTCCAACTAATGCTAGATGAACTAAATGGAGAAAGCAAAAGAGTTGGCCTACACATGAACTTCAGTAAAACAAAAATCATATGCAACAATCACATTGACAGTAAAGACATAACTGTCAGAATCGAAGATGCAAAACTGAGGAAAG
Organism: Thysanoteuthis rhombus; assembly: GCA_963457665.1. Taxonomy (NCBI): domain Eukaryota; kingdom Metazoa; phylum Mollusca; class Cephalopoda; order Oegopsida; family Thysanoteuthidae; genus Thysanoteuthis; species Thysanoteuthis major. The sequence goes on along the minus strand of CAUOPZ010000018.1, from coordinate 26,001 downwards.
TAGACCACTACATCTACCTCGGACAACCAATTTCTATGGAACCCAAGAAAGAGGAAGAGATCAAGCGAAGAATCAACCTAGGATGGCAAGCCCTCTTTAGAGCAAGCTCAACCTTCAAAAACAAGTCGATCCCAATAATTCTAAAAAAATGAGTATACAACCAATGCATCCTCCCAATCGTCACTTATGAAGCTGAAACACAGAACATAATCAGGAGACAGACTCGCAGACTGAGGTGCATACAACGCTCACATGAGAGAATAATGCTCAACGACACATGGAGAAATCACAAGACAGCACAGTATATCAGGAAGAAAACGCGATTCAGAGACATCAAAGAATCTACTGGAAAACTTAAATGGCAATGGGCAGGTCATGTTGCAAGAATGGCAGACAACCAATGGACATCACAACTCACAACATGGATCTCAAGAGATCACATGCGAAACCGAGGCTGACAAAATGCAAGATGGAGAGATGAACTAGACAAGGTCTGTGTCCAACGACGGACGTTAAAAGACTGATGATGATGATTAATAATCATACTTATTTTTAATTTATACATTTCATGAAAAATAGAATTAAACATAAGAAATTACGTATAAAATAGATTTTTAGAAATTATATTAATTTTTTTAATTCCCAAATTTGAAGATGGCAAAATGAGGCTCAATGGTCATGTTTATCAAACTGAGAAATCTGGTTGATAAGCACATTACTTATTTTAGATCAGATGATGGTGATTTATATGAAAATGAAATAAAACCAGGAAAAGAATTTATACAAGCTTCACTAGGAAATATCAACGAGTCATACATTCTATTTGGCTTTGTGTGTTGGGGTGCCAAAACAGCAAAGTATTTGTGGATATATTTTAGCTAACAACTCAAGAAACCTGTCAAATCTTGAGAACCAATTAAATATGAAACAAAGAAATGAATTCCATTCCAAAAGAGTTCTTTAAATGAAAGCTTGCAGATTCAAAAGGCCATTAAAAACAGATGTTTTAAATTTTGCATATAAATACTTCTACTTTACGAGCGTCTCATACAGTAGCATTTCCAGTTGCTAAAGCTGAAAAGGTATACACAATAGGTGAGATACTAGTAAAAATCTGTATCTATGAAGTAATGCTGGGTGAAATGACTGCAAAGAAAGTGGCCTGAGTGCCACTTTCGAATGACACTATAGCTCTTGATATGGAAAGGCAACTCCTAGAACAGACTAAATTAGCAAAATATTTTGCTTCGCAACTTGATGAATAGACTGATGTTGGTAATATGTCAATTCTGTTGGTGTATGTACACTCCAAATATTATTCAAATGTTTGGGTTTTTTTCTCCACTTCACTACCAAAAAAAAAACAACTAGAAAGCACTCAGAGCACATCTAACAGTGGCATTGGCAAATAATAGTGAATGGATCTGCCCCCAAATTTAATCACTCCTATGGTTTATTGCCCAGTGCCCATCCTTCCACAAAATTTTATTGAAAACTTTCGGAGATATTGTGTGGACTTATAACAATGACGTAGGAGAGGTAATCTTTCATTGAAATGCCCAGAGATGGGATTGAAAATGCTTACTAAAATTTCATAAGTTCATAATGAAGAGAATTCCAAGAAGTTTGTTATAACAATATATAATACAACAAGAATACAGGTTTATTGAAATAAATATAAATGTTTACAATCAGCTGAAAGTTTCCTGAATAGTGTTCGTTAAAAATGGCGTCAAAGGAAAAGGACAGCACTGTAGCACAGATTACACCAAGTTACAATCATGTTTGCACCAAAGACATCAGGCAAGAAGACAACTATAGTTACGAATATTTTAACTTAATTAGTACTATTCAAGTAATTTAATCAAGTATTTTTTGGTAAATTCAAATGAATCCAGGTTTTGTTCATTTCGTAACCTGGATTAGTATGACATATTCAATCAAAAGGTATGTCTTTAATAGCAGAATTTATTGTGCATATTTGAAGAAATAAATGAATCTACATCTCAAGAACATGTTTGTTGTTACTATTAAAAATGTACTTTTTCTAACATTTATGGACAACTTCGAGTGAATTTTCTTTATGAAAATTTGAATGAGTAAAATTTTAATTTTTTTTTTTTTTTTCCATTCCATACAGTTGGATTCGTCACAGAAAGACTAGAATAATCATTAATTTATATTTTTCTTTGCCGCAATCAGTACTACACAGGTGTCCTTTGGTCTTTTTTTGAATTTCCTTGGCTACTCCATGTTACAGTTGATCATCACAACAGATATTGGCTGAAAATAATTAGTAGCTATTCCAGTTTTATTAACTGATAGGAATTCCAGGATGTATAAAGCTTGAAAAAAAAAAAAGTGAGATTATGAGAGAGAGAGAGAGAATGAAAGATTGTGAAAGAGAATGAAAGATTGTGAGAGAGAGAAAGAGAGAGAAAGATTATGAGAGAGAGAAAGAATGTGAGAGGGAAAGAGACAGATTGTGAGAGAGAGAGAGAGACAGACAGATTGTGAGAGAGAGAGAGAGACAGACAGATTGTGAGAGAGAGAGAGAGAAAGATTGTGAGAGAGAAAGAGAGAGAAAGATTGTGAGAGAGAAAGAGAGAGAAAGATTGTGAGAGAGAAAGAGAGAGAAAGATTGTGAGAGAGAAAGAGAGAGAAAGATTGTGAGACAGATGCTGTGTGTGTGTGTCTCTCTCTCTCAGAGATGCTGTATGTGTGTGTGCGTGTGTCTCTCTCTGAGATATGCTGTTTATGTGTGCGTGTCTCTCTCAGAGATGCTTTGTGTGCATGTGTGTATGTGCATGTCTCGCTGTGTATGAGTGAAAGAGAGAGAGAGAGAGAGAATCATTTTTTCTCCATATGCCAATTTCTGAAAATGATCATAGGAGTGTCAAGAGCAAACATTTGTTTCTTTACAATGTTGGTTTTCATAAAGGAATTTGTTTTCCTCAGTATTTTAGGTGCTTCCAGTTTATTAGGCCCTACAGCAATCTGTAAATTTGTTGTTTTTTTTCAAATTTGTGTTTTACCAAGGGGGTGCTATTTACACAGTAACTTTTTTTTGTAGACACTTACTTTGCGCCATTTTTCTGGCGGCTCTAACAATTATTCCTGTACAACCACCATGGCTTCTGCTTAGAGTGTGTCATCTGCTCTTAGAGTTGCCATCTACAGTGTGAAAAATTTTTGAACACTCAGCCAGCAGCCCCATGCCTGGGGGACACAAAGAGAAGTTTATTTTCTGACACTACATTTCCTGCACTCTAGTGAATTTTTATGCGATAATTTGGGGGGTTTTTTTTGCATCAATTTCTAAGTAGTCTGCTACTCTCAAAATGAATATAAAGGAAATAAAAAGTCAAGAGAAAAACAAAGTTGTATCAATTATTTTAAAGATCAAAACACAAGATCAAAGATAAGACCAAAATGTTTTAGCTCTCAAAATAAACCATTTAGTACATAAGGAAGCAGTAAGAATCTATTGTTAAACTCAGAAACAACAATGAGCTGGTAGAAGACCGCAATGTTGGATGACTGAATATTTTTATAAGTAAACATTCATTTCGAAAAGTTCAAATCTACATTGTGATTAATGAGAATTTTTTTTCTCATCCTTACAAAAACAAGAAAAAATCTCAAAAACAAATTTTTCAACATGTCAGTAAAATGCAATATTTTAAAATAAGGTGACGTAAATTCAAAAAGCGCCAAGAGTCAACTCAAGTACACTCATTATGGTCTGTATTATTTCCCCCCAATTCCTAATTGTTCATTTACTGGATGCAGATAAGTAGACCCTGAATTCCCCCAAAAAACAAAGAGGGACAATTCAAGGCCTTTCTTCCATATGTTATCATTTCAAGAGGTGGCCAAGCAGCAAGTGCCACACCTTGGGACAAGGACTCATTTCTCAGAATTTCCTGAAATTCAAAGAGATTTTTATTGGCTAAATTGGGAAAAATGAGCCAGATGTAGCTGAAAAATAGCTAATTTAACAACTATGTGCTATCATTCTATCCCCTTCCTAATATTTCCAGCCAAAAACCTGAATTATTTAGAAAGAATGGATTCAGCAAATATGGCAAGTACAATGCTAAACCTTCTTTTTCCTTTGGTATGGTAAGTAGGAAAGAAAATATCCACATGCAGTGGTTGTAAAGAGAATTCCAAAAAGTTTATCATGATAAAACAAGAACACAGTCTAATTGAAATAGATATAGATGATTACTATCAGCTGGAAGATTGTTTGTTAAATGTCTCATGAGAGAAAGGATGAATCAAAAGTATTTCATATAGACTAACATTACATATCTGTAAGTTGCATGCAAAAGGATTTGTATTTATTGTGTGGATGTATGTGACATAAAATGGTAGTCTTGGGCGATTCTAGCATGCATTTCAACAACAGTATGTGGGAACTGAATTAGAATCAAATTTTGCACTCACATTTATTGAAGATCAGTTATCTTTATGCACTCGCTGGAAACTTGGAACTTTCTAAAGCTCAGTTTATCATTTTACATTATTTTGAATGTTTCACGAGGGGGTTTCTATTTACAATATGACTATAATGTAAAACTGGGCCAAAAGACAAACAAAATCAAGTAGATATCAACAAAATGTTGTTCTGGATTTTTTTTAAATCACAAACAATGCAAACTTAAAACGAAAATGGGCACACATAGATTCTTATCTCTCGAATAAGAGTAAACTTTTAAGGGTTGGGGTTTGAGCATACTGTAGGGAAAGTGATCCCAACGTTAAGTTTCACAACCAATACTATTTAGTTTAAATCTATTCAAAGCAATGATACAATTTATATATTTAGTGTTTTTCTTTCATCAATTCTCTTATTTTTTTTTATTCAGAGTTGGCAGAGTGAAGAGTTGTAAAAAAGGGTTAATCAACCAATCTGTGTCCACCAAATCAACAGTCAGCAAAATAAATGCCATCTGCCCCCGTTCACTATGGGTGACAGAAAGTACTCTGTGGCAAACTACGCGACTTAATTCAGCATCAGAAAAATCTTTTCTAACAATTTTGTCAGGCATAACTAAATTTGCAAACATGAACCCTACTTTGGAGCCAATACAACATTAGGTTTAGGATTCATGTTAGGATCATTTATCAGTTTTATTTCATCTTCATATTGCCTAGCATGCACTTCCAGTAAGATGGTAGAAAGTGAATGTTGATTAGAGCATTATAATTACATTGTAAATAGAACCCCCCCCCCCGTGTAAGCTGGGGAAAAAAAAAAAAAAAAAAAAAAAAGAGAGGGAGAAGAAAAAAAAAAGGTTATCAATTTATTTTCTGGATGGTCGTCAAAATTCTCCAAGAACTGCATTTGTCAGAAGAAGAAACTTACATCCAGATGCAACCCAACAAATTACATTTAGATTTAGATGAAAAACTTTTATATTAGCAACACTGACAGGAAGTAAGTAGGAGGAGAAATGTCAGCCGTAACTTGGTGAAAATGTTGGGAAGTAGGTGATTATTATATTAACATTTTAAATACAAGCTGCCTTGTAAATCATAAAAGTTTTGTAAAGAAATGAATCTTTACCATAATCCTAGACAGGAGCACTCATGAGTGATACTTTGATTCTAAGCAGAGTGCACAGATACCAAACGCTGATCCTCGGCAAAAGTGCCGATCTCCGAGTAAATAATACTGTCATTTCTAACAGGTACTATTATGCCAGTTGGTTACATTTTTTTTTAACTACCTTACAAAAAATGGATCCCCCTGTAAAATACTGATTTTTTCAAAGTAATTTCTTGTGCTTTCAATTCATTAGACTTTTGTTTCCTCATAAAATTTGTCTGCATTTTTTTTTTTAGGTTTCAGGAGTGGGGTGTTTATAATCTAACTCAGAAAGCATGAGACTTGGCAAGTGTGGCACACATTTTAATACATTCTCAAGCTTAAGAAAAATTCTCATGCATTTTATAAAAAGAGCAATATATAAAAAATAGGTTTACATTTCTGATAAAAATTTATCCTCAGACAACTTTTGAAACGTGACTTAAATAGATTGGCAAAAATTATGTGTTATCTCAATCTTGAATTCTTAATTTTCAAAATTTCCGGGGGAGCAAAAACAAATTCCCCCGGAAGCACCCCTCCACATTTGACTCCTAGAGCTTGGGGTTGGGGACACAATTGTATCCAGACTCTATCCAGCCCTAACAGTTCATAGTACAAATTAAAATTTTTGAACACTCCCAACAATGAGTAGGGAAAAAATTGTTTTTTTTTAGTTCCCCTCTAAAATTTTAGTGAGGAGTTCAATTTTCAATGTAAATTGTTGCTAAATCAGTCCCTTAGTTTGTGTCCATCCTTGTTTTTTGAAAATTTGGATATCTTACTGATAAAAAAAAGGCAAGAGAAGTAATCTATTTATTGACCATCCCTATTTTTTAGTTTACCACTCATACAGGACATGCTACCAAAAGACATTGATTACCAGGAGGTAAAGAAAAAAAATTTAACTTTTCATATATATCCCATAAATCCAATATGCAAGTACCTTACTGAAGAAAAAGGTATAATCAAAACAAAACTATTTTCATTTCATGGAAATTGAAAGAGATAATGAAGCGAAATAATTCGAAAATTGATGTGAATAATTTTTCTTGTTTTCACTAGAAAGCAAAAAGCCCCAATTTTTGTATAAAAAAAATTTCACTAATTAAAAATGGAAAGAAATGAAAATTCATGAAGGAGAAAGAAAAATAAATAAATACATGTTATTATTGCTTTGAATTTGAGTTTCTTTTGTGAAAGCAGGTGATATGCGTAAGGATGTGAGGAGCTTTTTTACATATGCTTGATTTAAAGTAGACTTCTGATAGAGATATACCGGGAATTTAGAAGACTTCTACATTTTATATCTAGAGATATATATTCTTACAGATGAGATAAGCGAGTGAATCACAATAATATATTGTTTGTTTCATTTTATTAATTGTGTCACTATCAAATCTACCCTTCATGATAGAAGGCCCATCAAAAACAATTCCAACTAGTTTCTCTCTCTAAATAGCTACATCTAATCTAAGATTCATTTTTGTTATTTCACAGATTGCTTTAAAAATGTAGCATTGTTTTTCTTCTGCTGGTTAGAGCAAATTTTACAAAGAATCTCTTCCATTTTTTGAAGGTGGTTTATTGATTTTTCATGACATTTTATCTATTCTAACTTTCCAAGCAACCAACAATCCATTTCTTTGCTTGCATATTTCCTACACACTAGGCATACTATTTTCTCATTCTCTTCATTATTCTTTATCCAGGTTTGTTCAGTTTTCCACTTCTTGAAATAGTCAAATTCTCTTTTTTTCATATTCAACTCAATATTTCTCTTCATTTGACTTATTTACTTCAGCTGTAAACTCTCAACCAAAGAAAAAGAATCATATAAAGTGTGATGAATCATGACTTTGATCTCATTGTTTTAGCTTTCCTATTCTTCTATATAGAATGAACACCTTTTTACATCAGGTGAACAAACTTTGAAAAGAAAGGTTATAAGGATACATCAACATTGTCATATTTGAAATTTGTTCAAAAAAAAATCTATTGGGATGTTTATTTCTGCTCAGCCCACCTCTGATAATGATCTAGTCGATTATTGAAAAAAAAAATCTATAAAAAATATGATACATCTTATTTTTTCTGATCAACTAGCGGTCGAGAAGGGTGAGAAACATACATGTCCAAGAGAGAGTTGAGTTGACATTGTTGACAAATGTGGTCTGGAATCTAAATTCTGTGTACGAGTATGTTCTGATGGTGCTGCTACAATCATTTGGGATGTTATACAGATCAAGCTGCTTTCCCCACGATGCAAGTGAATGAACCTCTTCACAGAAAAAGTTTTCCCACAAAAAAATGTGAACTGAACACTGCTCTCTGAGGCTATAAAAATTATGCAAGGACAAATGCGCTGAATTCGACATTGTTCACTTTACTACATAATGATATGGGAGCTAACAATAGGCCTAACAAGAAAAGAAAAAGACATCACCCAAATCCAATGTTGTAGTGTTGCTACCATTGGAAGAATTCTGTTCAGCACCATTGCATTCAGATAGAAAACCTGAAGAGAGCCATTGAATGGATCAGCTGAAACATGTCATCAACACAAACAACAAAGAACAGTTCGATCATATGAAAAACTTTTCGAATGTTAATGACCCTTCTCAAAACTATAGACAGGTTCTCCTGGCAAAAGCAGAATATCCTGAGCTCACTGAAATTGCTGGGAAAGCCCTTCTACCATTCCCTTCAACATACCTCCGCAATTCTGGCTTCATAGTTATGTGTCATCAGGACAAGAAAATATACAGAAACATGAATATTTATTCTCAGTTATGTGTGGCAATGTGTTCAGTTGACCAAAAAGTAGCTCTCACATTAGAAACATGACCTATGTTTATTATTGTTTTCAATCTACTTTAGCCATTATAATTTTTATTACTAATGAGAAACTGTCAACCAAAACTATTGACTAAAGTTACTTCAGTTTTCAAGTTTATCTATGTATATGTTGCATGCACATGCAGCATCGATGGAGCTAAAGGACTAAGAATTTGAACATTCACATCAAAAAAATTTTTTTATTTTTCCACCCCAAATAAGTTTTTAGTGGAGGTTTCAATTTACAATGTAAATTTATGCCAAGTTGGTCCCTTTGATGGTGTCTGACAGCATTCATGTTTGTTCTTTGGAAAATTTTGAATTTTTTAAGTGTCACTGTCTACAAAAGACGAGAGAAGTAACTTATTCATAGGTTACCCTTTTTCTAATTTTTCAATTGATCACACTGAATATGATATGCTGCCAAAAACCATTGGTCACATGACGGATTCTACATTTTTAATATTTTTGCTGAGAAGTTATCTCATTTTTTCTAATCATTTTTTCACATATTCTGCAGAGTTCCACTAAGAGTTTCTTCTGGAGTTATCAAATGATTGGTTCAAACCAGAGAGGGAAATAGGAGTGAATGTGGGGATATGGCACCTACCTACTTTTCAAATTCTAGATATTTTTGCATGTTTAATGTCTACTAATGGAGAGATTACCATACCCTAGTCCCAAAAACCGAACCTTACCATATACCAAATTCTCAAAACCCATTTCCATCACTGGTTGGAACAAGTACTGGCAGCAACTAAAGAAAAGTGTGCAGAATCATTCAAGAGAAAGGTTGTGATATTTCATCAGGATAACGCTAAACTGTGTGTTTCTCAACTGACTAGGCAAAAATGTCTACAGCTTGGTCAGGAGGTTTTCATTTATTTCTGGTATTCACTAGATGTTACACTTGCAGATTACCATTTATAGAATATAGTCTTTATAGAATTTCTTCATGAACAAATCTGAATTCCCTTGAAGACTGCAAAAGGCACCAGAGAAAAATGAAAAGTTCAGGAAGAGAGTAAAAATCAAATTGGTTGAAAGATCGCAGAAGATAAAACAAAATGGCAGCTATGTTGTTCAATAAAGTCAATGTTGAAAATTTTTTTAAAATGTGTATCTTTACGTAAAAAGAATTAATTTTTGGCCAACTGATTATATGAGAAAATTCATCTTAAAATGATGTTATCATTCGCCAGTGGTTTATATTTATTCTAATAAAAAAGGAAAATTTGCGTAAGAATGTGGTACAAAGTGAGAGTATAGTTTAGCCATAATCTGATAAAAGTACAAACATGAATGCATTTTATTTGACTGCCTGATAAAGACTGCCTAAAAGAAACAAAATACCAAAATAAATTTTAACAAGCTCCTGCAGTGACTGTTATTGACACTTTCACTTTTTAAAGACCTTGGACTTGATTAAGTGAATTAGAAAAAATAAACATGATAGGGAAGAAGAAAAGGAACAAAGGAGTAAAAAGAGTCAAGTGGAAAGAATTGTAAGAGAGTAAAAAAGGAAAAAAAGAAATACTCAAAACAGCTTTTCAGAAATTCTTAGGGTTTAATGATTACAGATGGCTTTCCAATGGAAAGAAGGCTGACAATTGATGAGAACAGAGCAACTATACAAAGATTAATTACTATTTCATTATTTTTTCAGAAGCAGTTGAGTAGCTAAAAAAACACTCCTTCAAAAATGAGGACACCAAGCTGAGAAAATCAGTAGCTGAAAATGACATAATTGATATGAATTAGAGATCCTAGATGAGAATTTTCCAAATTTCAGTTGATTCATAGTGCAATGATTCTTCCTCTATAATGTTTGTACGTACATTAAGTTAGAGGAATAATTTCCCCATGTCTTCCAGCATCAAAACAGTACTTCTATCCACCTAGAAGAGATAGCTAGAATTCAATTTTTGGCATTGTTTTATTTTGAAGAATTTATCCCAAAGATTCTAATGGAGAAGCATTTGTAGAAATCTTGTCATTTTTTTTTCAAATTACACTAGCTCATAGCTAAATACTTTCAAATCAACTAAAATACTAAAAAAAATAAAAATAAAAAACATTTATGGAACTATTACACTAGATAGACTGATAAGAAGAAAAGTTTCATATCTTCTAATGAAGTCATTTTTAATCTAAGATTCCAGTAATTATTTCAAGCCTGAATTTCAGTTTGGCTTTTTCAAAAGCCACAACCAGAAATATATTTTTAACTTTTTAAATAAGAACTATCAGCATTATATTGTAAAAGTTTCAGGACAGGAACTGTAAGAATTCTCTCCACAAAAGTGAAATTTATGAAACTAATGAGACAATAAATGTTTATCAAACAAGATCAAGTTATTGTTATTTGATTCTTTCATTACAAGAATGTTTTAACTTATCAAGTAAGCAATATTTAAATCGCTTCAATCAGCTTTCAATGGAAAATGTCAATTTTTCTTTCACTTGGATGACACATATTTTTAAAACACAGATTTAAAGAAAATATTATGGCCCTTAAGGTTTTTTTTCGATTGCTTTCAAATTAAATAAACAGTCAACACATGAGGAATTAATTCAGATAAACTTAGAACAACTGCATTATTTAAGAACTAACCACTTAGAGAATATTAATTATTGCTTCTGGCAATCATCACTTCAACAAATTCCTCTTTGGTTGTGAGTCATTTAGATTATATGTATTGAAAGAAAAATTACATTGAAGGAGCACTTTTTCACCATACTGATTATTAGTGAACTCAGATGAACTAATCACAACTGGGAACATTACAGAATTAGTTTCCTGTTTTTTATAATTGAAGTATTTGGTGAAACCTCTATCACAAATATATATAATCGGTAGAAATCTTAAGCCAATAAATTTTCAGAAATTAATCTTTTCAAAAATTCTTATCAAAATATAGCGCTGATGTACGATTCATGTCAGGACACTGACTTGGCCATGAATATTGCAAAATACATTTTTCCACATGCTACTCTTAAATATTTTTGATGCATAGCACGGTGCACCATCCCTCGTGAAAAGAATAAAGTTTTTATCCGCATGATCATCACTAATTATTGTAAAAAGATTCTTGCAGAATACATATGAAATTTTCTGATTTTGATATTATCTATGCATTCAAGCTTTGAATGAACAGAACTAAAAATTGCTCAAAACATCATTCACTTACATACACCACTTTCAGCTTAGAATATAGTCTTCTCCTAGCTGTTCTGCTATTACAATTTGTGCAATAAACATAAACTATGATTCCTGGGTTAATTGGGTTATCTAGATCAGAGCCATGACGATATTTCATTTCACAAATTTCTGGCTTGAAACTACATTTTTGATGGTACAAAACAGCTTCTTTTCGGCTCGACGATGGTCTGCACCATCATGCATTTATTATTTCAAAATGGCCTTGCCAATATTCATAATGTATATCTCTTATATCAAACAGGTGCAAAATGATGGTGAAAGTTCATCCGTACAATATCATATAAAATGATTTTTGCAATTCTTTTTCTTTCTAATGGAATATTTGCATGAAAATATAAAATCAGGTGGAACTCCTTTAAAAAAAAACATTCTCAATATTTAAGGGGACATTTCTACAAAAGAAAAAAATTGAAAGAGCATATCTAAAATAGAAACCGATAATCGGTAGGCGATTTCCATATAATAATTTCAATATATAATCAGGTAAAATTGTCCAGATGAAGAAACTCAAAGACATCTCACATGAACACAACAGTATAATTCTCAATGAACAAGTTATGCCTTTTTGATAATTGAAATATATAATATATATAATATATATATATATATATATATATATATATATATATATGTATATATATATATATGCACATGTATATACCTGCATATGTATAGATATATATGCATATATATACATACATATACATATATATATATATATATGTATATAAAGCAGCAGAGTATAGACTACCACTTGCCGTAGCATTTATCGACTTCAAAAAGGCGTTCGACTCAGTAGAAATCCCTAAGGTCATGGAGGCCATCAGTCGCCAAGGTGTAGATCCAGTATATGTTGAAGTGTTGAAACATATATACAATCACAGCAGCTCATTTATCAGGCTACATAAAGACTCGGACCCCTTCCAGCTCCAGAAAGGAGTAAGACAAGGTGATACCAGCTCGCCTAAACTCTTCACAGCCTGCCTTGAGATGATCTTCAGAAGGCTAGAATGGAAGAGAAAAGGAATAAAAATAGACGGCGAGTATCTGAGCAACCTAAGATTCGCAGACGACATAGCCCTTTTCGCAGAGAACCTACACGACCTCCAACTAATGATAGATGAACTAAATGAGGAGAGCAAGAAAGTCGGCCTACACATGAACTTCAGCAAGACGAAGATCATGTGCAACAACCACATTGGAGATAAGAACACTAAGATCGAAATCGAGGACACAGAACTCGAGAAAGTAGACCACTACATCTACCTAGGGCAACGAATCTCCATGAGACCCTCAAAAGAAGAAGAAATCAAGCGAAGAATCACACTAGGATGGCAAGCCTTTGGCAGAGCTAGCTCAACCTTCAAAAATAATAAGATCCCATTAATCCTAAAGAGAAGGGTGTATAACCAATGCATCCTCCCAGTAGTCACTTATGGAGCTGAAACATGGAACTTAACCAAGAAACAGACCCGTAAGCTGAGAACCATGCAACGCGCACATGAAAGAATAATGCTGGGCCCCACATGGAGAGACCTCAAAACAGCACAACACATCCGGGAAAAGACAGGAGTTAGAGACATCATAGAATCCATAAAAAATCTCAAATGGCGGTGGGCTGGCCATGTTGCAAGAATGGCTGACAATCGATGGACATCACGACTCACAACATGGATTCCCCGAGACCACATGCGCAACCGAGGCCAGCAAAATGTTAGATGGAGAGATGAACTAAACAAGTTCAGGAAGTACTGGCTCCGTGACGCCCATGATAGAGAAGTGTGGCAAATCCTGGGGAGGGTCTATGACCAACGACGGACGCTTAAAGACTGATGATGATGATG
>CAUOPZ010000017.1:5000-15000 GCA_963457665.1 Thysanoteuthis rhombus | reverse complement strand
CATGAAAGCTCACATGGGCTGACAAACAGCAGATATAACATGCATTGTTTTATTGATGTCCCCAGGTCAGATTGAGGTCAGCAAGCCACAATACCTGGAGGTTGGTTGTATCACACTAATGTTTCTAAATGATATGCATGTGTCAGCAGCTGCTTGTGTTCTAAAAGTCAACCACTACATTTTGTATTTATCATAATTCAGTTATAATGGACTGTAACAGCTAAACCAGGACCTCATTTTGCAATGCATCTGGTGGAACATAGCTACCTCCATCTAGCCTAATGCATTCAAATAATCATTGTTTCTGATCACTAGAACAATTTCAAGATTCTCAGATTTGTAATTTGAATATCTAGGACTCTCCATTACTGTGTTTTTAAAGTCACATCTGAAAATTCAATTGAAGAATAACTGGTCAGATTTGATGTTGACCTTTTTTTTTTTTTTTTTTTTTTGTAAATCACTCTCAAAATGTCTCTGTGTAGGTTTTTTTGCATTCTGATTTTATTTCTTTGGGTTGATGCTTAAACTCTTATGACATCACTGGCATTTTCACTTGAAAAATCTAATTGTTGAAAAAAATTTAGAAGATTGGATGCCACTTATCAAACTAATAGGTATCCAATGTCATTTGAACTGTGAACTTCTCTTGCAATGTGTCCACATGCTGACTAGCATGTTGCAGTCTCTCTTTTTTTTTTTTTTTTTTTCAAAGTTGTCATTCATCAGTGGAGTAATAATGAAGTTCTCTTTTTTTTTATTAGCAATTTTAATAGGGAGAAGTAAGTTGGAGACTGTATTTATTTGTGTTTGTTCACTCAATATCTTCAAGTTATCAATGACATTTTGAGGATGGATGCATCTTGGGCTTAGGAAAAATTGATTGAATTTTTAAAGTCGATCCAGGGATCGTTGTTCAACATTTTTTGAATTTTTATGAGGCCGATAGTCTGAAATGTGGAAAATCGAAACTTTACTTCCCCTGCATCATAGCTGTATATTCGAGTTTTGTTCTGATTCTAGCTAATATATGGTGTTGAAGGTTATTTATTTGCATACTCATCTCTTTTTTTTCTTTCCTCTTGTGCCTGATTTTTTTTTTTTTTTTTTCATACGCACACATTTTTCCAAGATCATGTAGAGAGCAAAGTCTTCATTATCCTGATCTTTGAGATCTAGCATTTGTAGCTAACATTCTTCTCTTCTAATTAAGGCTTTCAGATCTTTGTTACCATATGTTTCTTTTTTTTTTTTCTTTGGTCTTCTATTTTCAGGTTTTGTATATAAGTGTTGTATATAAGTGTGTATGATGAGTACAGCCTTGAGCACTTCGCGTGCCAACAGTAGGTCTAGCAAAGAGAAGTCGTCTAAAACTGCAACACAAGCACAGAACGCAATGAAAATTGATGGCCCTCCTAAAGTGCAGGTAAGCACCCTAGTCCTTGGTGTAGACTTCTTTTTGCAACCCACTTCCAAAATGTTTCTTCCCTGGTGTGTTCATTTGTTTGTTTTTTTTTTTTGTTTATTTGGGGTTTTTTTATGTTTAAACTTTATTACTAATCAAAATTGTGTCCTCTATGACTTGTACCATTTTGAGAACCTTTCAAATTCATGATTCCCTAAAGACACAAAGTATCATATGCAAAATTTCTGATGTCTTTCTTACGTTTGTCTAATGATATATACAATATGAGGTGCCAGCGAGATAGTACTCATGGGCGTGTACAATAGTGCTCCAACCAGAATTGCAGGCTTCAAGAGTGGTTTCTTCTGATTCCTTTTGGATCTCCTCCAAATTCTGTCGGAATCTCTGCTTGAGAAACTTGGAAGATCTACAGGTCAAGGTCAGGTGAATAGGATGGGTGGGGAATGACTGTTATTTGCGCCAGGAACTACTGGACAAGTGATTGGAATCAGCATGATTTTGCCGCAAATATGTCACTTGCTCAACATGTCCCACTCCTGTATGGCAGTCTTTTGATATCACGAATATCAAGGATAGTTAGCCTATGATCTGTGGTGATAGTATAGCACACTTTTCTGATGTTTCCTGGTGTTGTGCTGGTTGATGGTCATTCAAAACCATCTTCTTGAGATGTTTGTCCTTTGAAACGTTCATACTAGATGAGAACATTTTGCTTTAGGACATGCTTTGCTATAAACTTATTTGAAATAAATTAACTGTGATGGTTCAACTTAACTTTCAATTATCAAATCTTAAGCATCACTTAATGGAACAATTGTGTTGCTTGCATGACCTTGAGTTTTTGGATTATTTTTTCATTTTTTTTTTCATCATCTCCACTCAATTTGTGTATCACAGAGAAATAGTCCAATCCAAGACCTACTTCTCCCTTCACATTACAATTCAGAACAGCAGACTACATCATTATTCAAACTTACTATATAATACGTTATGTAAAAAAAATGCAAATCTGTTGTTTTTTTTTTTTTAAATTTTTGGCGGGGGTGCTATTTGTGAATATGTATTGATGAACTTAAATGATTTTTAACACCTTTGGGTCATCATACGTGTGCCATTTTTGGTAGTTTTTTTTTTTCCCTTGACCTTGGGATTTTTTCATTTGTTTTTTTTTTATTTAGAGACAACTGTCAGAAACTTGTGATATCAATGGACTATATGGAAAAAGCAAGTTTCGCATTGAACTATATTGTGAAGTTGTAATTACTTTCTCTTTCTTAATTTTTTGCTTGCAAATAATAAGCATAGAAGTATGTGCAATGCATTGTGTTATCAATAAAAGAATTTGAATAGGTCTGTAGTCATCTATAATTATCTGTAAATTTTTTTTATTTACTCCAGCCAACCCCGGAGCAGATTCGCATTGCTCAGATGATCAATGACCGAGCCGAAAATGAGGATCCAGCTAATAGAAAGATTGAAAAGATTGAACAGGTAAAGTAACCAAGTTTTGATACACTTGCTTTCTTCAGAACTTCACCACCCATTGAAAAATACTTTAAACATGTTGATACCAGACTTGAGTAACTTCCTTTCTATATCATAAATATATCCATTGATCATTAAATGTAAATTACCATTGTCTTCAAGGAGTCTCTCGTGGTACCTGATTTCAGATGGTAATCCACTTTTTAATGCTTTGATGTGTAATCTTGAATACACATTTCTATTATATATCTACCCGGCATATACCGTATGTTCCTAGAAAGTATAGTTTGCCCTAGAAAAGTAACTGTGCTATAATTGTGTATCCTACTTATGACAATGAGTTCATCATTAAAGTGTTACATTTTCCAAGTATGACAACCACATTTCTAACTGATGGATTCAACTTCAAAGAATGCTATCGGTCAGGCTCAGAACTACCTCAAGCAAAGATAAGATTGAGGTATGCACACCTTCATGATACAAGTCTACAGAAACTATCACAAATTCAGAATTGCTAAAAACCAATTTTGAGGAGAATCTTACCATAAAGTACTCAAAACTACGGGTTTCTTGATTGTTGAATTGTGAATATTAGAACTGCGACTGAATGGTAAACATTACAAAGCTAGATATACTACACTGTATACTAGAGTGATTGGCCCATTGTAACTGGGTGGGAGTGTAGGCCTTACAACATTGCTTCCCTCCTATATCTTGTCTAAGAAAATATATGCATCAGTAAATATTATCCTAATGGATAGTTCCTCTGACCCCCCTCCATCTGTTTTGTTACAACCCCCCCCCCCATGTTTTCTTCTGTCTTCAGTTGAGTGTAGAGAACTTTTTCCTCAAGTTTTTGAGTATACCTGCAGACCCCCACACCCCACTCACACCAGATGATCTAGCCTCACTCCTGTTGGGGGAATCCTGGTGACACCTGATTACATGCCAGATTTCCACTTATTTTACAAGCTTGGGAAAGGGTAACTGAATATGTTGTATGTAGCCAAATAGGCAACAAGAAATTACTAAGGAATATCCAAAAAATCCTGTCCATTAAAAACCTGTATTGGTGAAGACGGTTAATTTAAAAGATAGGGTCTACTTCAAAATTCGATGCTAGCAGTTAACGAATCCATTTAGTATTTTTTGTTTTTGTTTGCCTAAGAAAGAGTGAAATGAATGAAGGTATTTAATTGTGAATAGAATTGATCTTTGATTCTGGTTTAATACGTATAATTAGTGAAATTCAGGCTGTTCATCTTCAGTGTGCGGCTTATTCATCTATGGCCTGTGACGGAACCATTTTTGTAACCAATATTTTCCTGAAACTTTGCCATTTCTCCCTCTTGCGTCCTGCTTCACTCTATATTATGCAGCAATGTCGACTGTCAATCACTTTTAAGGTCAGTGTATCACCTCCTTTCTCCATAGGGAAGGGTAGATAAATCATATCTCGCATCCCCCCTCTCCAAGTCTGCCTTGTGGCTGTCCTGAGAGAGGGGAATATACTTCAAAAATGCAAATGGAAATATGTAAATATTTTCATTTAAGATTTTTAATTTCATAATAAAGGTTATTGCAAATTTTGTGTATAAAAAACGGAGTTGAGACAAAAACTGTTTTAAATTATGATCTTGAGAATGTGAAATGTATTGAAAAACAAGAATTTCATTGAATTTTAATGGAAAAAAAAAAACACAAATCCAGGCTGGTCTCAAGACTGATTTGGGTTTTAGAGGTGAAAAAAAAAAAAAACAGTGCTGGAAACGTTGTCTAATGCTTCTGCCCAGTCTGGTTTTCTTATTGATAATGTGCATTTTTTTTTTTCAATTTCTATTCGGTATTTAACGATTCTCTATGTGCAAATTATTACATTCAGTATTCTATAAAAATAATGAGGAGAATTGAGGAAAACCGAAGTTTGCATGTGAGAACATTTGTATTTTGTGATGAAAGTAGAAGACAAAATACAATGCTTGATATGCCTGCATACTATTTCTGTATGAAGAGAGTATAACATCCAGAGACATAATGAAATGGTTAACAGAGAATGGTACAAAGTATTCCCTTGAAAGATCCAAGAAAAACTGACTCTGAGCTCAAGGCAGCTCTTTTCAAGCATCAAAACTTTTTTCTAACTATAACGAAGCGCCTGAAAATATAGTAAGAACTAGTTAGTTACGCTCTGAGTGAAATGAATGGAACATTGTCACCACCATTCACTGGAGATGATTTTATCAAAGGATGTCCTCCTGAAACGCAGTGAAATCCTCTGTTCCAAGATGAAGAAAATCAAGAACATTTACTTGTCAGCCAACACTATTATCGGAATGTATCACTGATTTAACATGCAATTCATACCAGCAACTAGCTACTGCTGCTGAGGATTTTGAAACCTTTTCCATTGCACTTGATGAAAATACAGGCATTACAGATAATGCTTACTCTGCTGTCTTTAATTGAGGAGTATGTATACCTGTCATAAGGATGTGTTGATTTTTACTTTCAACATGCAGGTTATGGAAGCAACTGGCAAAAGTTACGATGAAGCAGCAGTAGCTTTACATGATGCAGAGTTTGACCCGGAAAAAGCTGTCATCATGCTTCTTGAAGGTGAAAATGACCAGGTAAATATTACAAAATAAAATTCATTTTTACTCCAATGTGTTTGTATACTCTGGTATACTCAAGACTGTTTTTACAAAAAGAAATATGGCTTTGACTTCACTACTGTTATATAAGTGAATACCATTGGTGGGGAATATTATGTAATAATATGAAGCAGCATTAAAAAAATTCGATACACGCTATCAATAGTAAAGATTATTACGCGATTGTCATCTGAGCAAAAATTCTTGAACATCACTGCTTTTTCAAAAGTATACAGATCTTTTTCTCCTTAAAAGAACTGATTTCAAGATTGGAGCATGTGCAAATCTTGTGACTTGAAAGGTGAAAGAAAACTATTAGTGCAGTTTAATAGGGAGGCTTCTAAAGTTCTTGAAAATGCATGTTGACAATCTGGCACTTGGTTCAGTCCTTGTGGTGGAGGCAATAAAGAAAATGGCATAGTCTGCTTGCTGAGCAACAAAAAATTGTGTAAAGAAAGGGGATGATCATAGTTTGACATGAACAGTTGAAATACATGCATAAAATACAGGAGTGGCTTTAATTCTTTGATACTTTATATCATTCACATGACTTTTGAATATTTATAAGGATATTAAAGTAAGTCATTTGAGCTTGAAATGCAGTTGTGTAAACTGTATTTCGCTGTCATCTGGATCATCCTGATATACTCAGTAAATTTTGACTTGCAGTTTTCAGTCCACATGATCAATATCCCACTAAGGCTTCTGCAATAACACATGATGTCTAGGACACTTTTGGTAATCAAGAGAAATAATAAGTATGAAGAACAAAGTGTACACATATTGTTTGATCTACAGGGGTAATTTAGTGATCTGTGAATTGGGTACGTAACAGTTGAATCAAACCTTATTTTAAAGTATCTAAACTCTGCTTTTTCTCCGAATGATGTAATAAGCTTATTTTGATACCAAGGAGGACTGAAACTTGTTTTCATCGAAAGTATTTGATACACCTTCATTTTGCAAAAGGCAACCTGTTCTGAATTTTTCACATAGTTTGTCATCTATTCAGTTGCTAAGATCTGGGCAACTGAGTTCAGCTATTCTACATGAACATCTGTCTGTTTTGCACTGCATTTTAACCAATTGTAAGATGAATGAATGATGGGGTATTTCCATCATTTCTGTTCTTGGTTAACCTGGCAAATATATTTTTCTAAATTCGCAAAAAGATCATTGTCAAGACTACTGGAGGCATTGATGACATCTGTAAGGCTTTCCAGGAAGTCTGCTTCGCTATCCCTGCAAAACAGCCAGTGATGTCACTCCCACTCAGACAATGCTACAAAGTTTAGGATCATGATGCAAAGAAAGTACAAATATGTATTAGGAGTGTGTAACTTGATACTTGGGACACCATTTTCAGTAGCAACTGCTGCATGCACTATCAACATGTCGGCTTCCTCCTGCTTGCTGTTAAGATAGCTCGTATCTTGTGAGCTGCTACACATTTACGTCCCCATGCCACACAAACACATCCCCCCAGCATGCTAGAAAACCTTTCATGAAGGTAACTAGTCAGCTCTTTCTAAGTTGTGTGACTAGTTTCTTCAGTAGAATCTGTGATATGATGGGATATAGGTTTTTTGTTGTCTACTTCAAAAATATTTGAAAATCATATCAGTAAAATACCATGAATATCAAATCCATACTATCATGCTTTCAATAATATGAGCAGTAGAGTGGTCTGCAAACTCTGCACAAGTTTTGATCCAGTCGGTCAGCATGGTGATGGAATTTCTGCCATTCCATTTATATCATTTTCTTGCTACAGGTCTTCCATGTTTGTAAGTGACATATTTCATTGGAACCTAACTCTGAAAAAAATGCTCAAAGATTTACCATTAAATGATTGTTAATTATGATCAGTGGTAATCATTTAATGAATGATTGTCTTGAAAAGAATCTCATTTTGATGATAGGAGAGGTTGCTTATTTCAGTAGAAGTCAATCACTACATTCTCCCTACCCGTTGCAACTGGGGGGCAGGTCATATATGAAGAAAAACGCAGGTGAATGGAAGTATGGTCGGAGACATATGAAGGTGGATGTCAAGATATGTATGGAGGTAGATACGCCGGTATTTGTGTGCATGTATGTATGTATGTATACACAAATACATGTGTGTATGTATGTGTGTGTATGTATGTGTGTGTGTATAAATGTATGTATGTATGTGTGTGTGTATAAATGTATGTATGTATGTGTGTGTATAAATGTATGTATGTGTGTGTGTATAAATGTATGTATGTGTGTGTGTATAAATGTATGTATGTGTGTGTGTATAAATGTATGTATGTGTGTGTGTATAAATGTATGTATGTGTGTGTGTATAAATGTATGTATGTGTGTGTGTATAAATGTATGTATGTGTGTGTGTATAAATGTATGTATGTGTGTGTGTATAGATGTATGTATGTGTGTGTGTATAGATGTATGTATATGTGTGTGTGTATAGATGTATGTATATGTGTGTGTGTATAGATGTATGTATATGTGTGTGTGTATAGATGTATGGATGCGTGTGTGTGTATAGATGTATGGATGCGTGTGTGTGTATAGATGTATGGATGCGTGTGTGTGTATAGATGTATGGATGCGTGTGTGTGTATAGATGTATGGATGCGTGTGTGTGTATAGATGTATGGATGCGTGTGTGTGTATAGATGTATGGATGCGTGTGTGTGTATAGATGTATGGATGCGTGTGTGTGTATAGATGTATGGATGCGTGTGTGTGTATAGATGTATGGATGCGTGTGTGTGTATAGATGTATGGATGCGTGTGTGTGTATAGATGTATGGATGCGTGTGTGTGTATAGATGTATGGATGCGTGTGTGTGTATAGATGTATGGATGCGTGTGTGTGTATAGATGTATGGATGCGTGTGTGTGTATAGATGTATGGATGCGTGTGTGTGTATAGATGTATGGATGCGTGTGTGTGTATAGATGTATGGATGCGTGTGTGTGTATAGATGTATGGATGCGTGTGTGTGTATAGATGTATGGATGCGTGTGTGTGTATAGATGTATGGATGCGTGTGTGTGTATAGATGTATGGATGCGTGTGTATGTATAGATGTATGGATGGATGTGTGTGTGTGTGTGTGTGTATGGATATGTGTGTGTGTGTGTGTATAGATGTATGGATGTGTGTGTGTGTATAGATGTATGGATGTGTGTGTGTGTATAGATGTATGGATGTGTGTGTGTGTATAGATGTATGTGTGTGTGTGTGTATAGATGTGTGTGTGTATATATGTATGTGTGTGTATATATGTATGTGTGTGTGTGTATAGATGTATGTGTGTGTGTGTATAGATGTATGTATGTGTGTGTATAGATGTATGTGTGTGTGTGTGTATAGATGTGTGTGTGTGTGTATAGATGTGTGTGTGTGTGTGTATAGATGTATGTGTGTGTGTATGTAGATGTATGTGTATAGATAGATGTATGTATGTGTGTGTGTATAAATGTATATATATGTGTGTGTGTGTAAATGTATATATGTGTGTGTGTGTGTAAATGTATATATGTGTGTGTGTGTCTATATATATACATATATTGAAAATTTTCAAAGCCATAGTTTCTCCAT
Organism: Thysanoteuthis rhombus; assembly: GCA_963457665.1. Taxonomy (NCBI): domain Eukaryota; kingdom Metazoa; phylum Mollusca; class Cephalopoda; order Oegopsida; family Thysanoteuthidae; genus Thysanoteuthis; species Thysanoteuthis major. Next base: position 5,837 of record CAUOPZ010000017.1, on the reverse strand, counting down.
ATGGATTTTAATTTTTGTACCCCCTCCTCCCAATGTTTTCTTCAAAAATTTGTTCTTTTTCCGGAAGTAATTGATATTTTTGAATATTTTTGTATGGATTCTGACTCAAAATTATCATTAGTCTTGACTTTTCATTGGTTAATATAACACAAAATTGTTAGTGAATTCTCACTATTTCTTTTGTTTATGTTCTTTCTTTTATCACTCAAAAAAATCTTTCAACCTGATCTCCACAGTTCATCATCAGAATGACATTATCCCCCTCTATTTCCTCTTGACTCATATTGAAAAGTAACTCCGAAGCACATATCCTATTAACTTTTGTCATATAAGAACCAGCCATAAAAAAAACATTTTTCATGGGTCTTAATTCATGAAAAAGGTTTTAATCTTCATTCATTCCCATCACAGTACAATTGAAACAGTTCTTAACGTTGGATATCATTTGAACTTCACATATTGGGTCTTTCTTCTATGTTTGTTTCATCCTTCAGGGTGAGTGGAAAGAGTCTGGTAAAAAGAAGAAACGTACAAATACTGCTGCTGCTTCTGCTGCTGCCGCTGCTGCTGCTGCTGCTGCTTCTTCAAGTCAGAAATCTGAGCCTGTCGCCAATCACATCAATGAAAACAGGTCTGACCCTAGAGAACGCAGCAAAGATCGTGAACCCCGCGCAGCTGATAAAGCTGATTATGGACACAGGCGTGGTCGTCGAAGTGGACCCCTTCCTCCTCGTCATGCCCGTGGTAGAGGTAGAGACAGAGGAGATTTCAGAGAAAATAAAGAAAATGAAGAAGAAAGTAATGAGGAAGGCGGTGGACGAGATCGTAGCTTTGGCG
>CAUOPZ010000017.1:0-2500 GCA_963457665.1 Thysanoteuthis rhombus | reverse complement strand
TGTGTGTATGTATTATATATATATAAATATGTGTGTATGTATATATATATATATAAATATGTGTGTATGTATATATATATATATAAATATGTGTGTATGTATAATATATATATATATAATATGTGTGTATGTATATATATATATATAATATATGTGTGTATGTATATATATATATATATAAATATGTGTGTATGTATAATATATATATATATAAATATGTGTGTATGTATATATATATATATAAATATGTGTGTATGTATATTATATATATATAAATATGTGTGTATGTATATATATATATATAAATATGTGTGTATGTATATATATATATATAAATATGTGTGTATGTATATATATATATATAAATATGTGTGTATGTATATATATATATATAAATATGTGTGTATGTATATATATATATATAAATATGTGTGTATGTATATATATATATATATAAATATGTGTGTATGTATATATATATATATAAATATGTGTGTATGTATATATATATATATAAATATGTGTGTATGTATATATATATATATAAATATGTGTGTATGTATATATATATATATAAATATGTGTGTATGTATATATATATATATAAATATGTGTGTATGTATATATATATATATAAATATGTGTGTATGTATATATATATATATATAAATATGTGTGTATGTATATATAATATATATAAATATGTGTGTATGTATATATATATATAAATATGTGTGTATGTATATATATATATATAAATATGTGTGTATGTATATATATATATATAAATATGTGTGTATGTATATATATATATATAAATATGTGTGTATGTATATATATATATATAAATATGTGTGTATGTATATATATATATATAAATATGTGTGTATGTATATATATATATATATAAATATGTGTGTATGTATATATATATATATAAATATGTGTGTATGTATATATATATATATAAATATGTGTGTATGTATATATATATATATAAATATGTGTGTATGTATATATATATATATAAATATGTGTGTATGTATATATATATATATAAATATGTGTGTATGTATATATATATATATAAATATGTGTGTATGTATATATATATATATAAATATGTGTGTATGTATATATATATATATAAATATGTGTGTATGTATATATATATATAAATATGTGTGTATGTATATATATATATATAAATATGTGTGTATGTATATATATATATATAAATATGTGTGTATGTATATATAATATATAAATATGTGTGTATGTATATATATATATATAAATATGTGTGTATGTATATATATATATATAAATATGTGTGTATGTATATATATATATATAAATATGTGTGTATGTATATATATATATATAAATATGTGTGTATGTATATATATATTATAAATATGTGTGTATGTATATATATATATATAAATATGTGTGTATGTATATATATATATATAAATATGTGTGTATGTATATATATATATATAAATATGTGTGTATGTATATATATATATATAAATATGTGTGTATGTATATATATATATATAAATATGTGTGTATGTATATATATATATATAAATATGTGTGTATGTATATATATATATATAAATATGTGTGTATGTATATATATATATATAATATGTGTGTATGTATATATATATATATAAATATGTGTGTATGTATATATATATATATATAAATATGTGTGTATGTATATATATATATATAAATATGTGTGTATGTATATATATATATATATAAATATGTGTGTATGTATATATATATATATAAATATGTGTGTATGTATATATATATATATAAATATGTGTGTATGTATATATATATATATAAATATGTGTGTATGTATATATATATATATAAATATGTGTGTATGTATATATATATATATAAATATGTGTGTATGTATATATATATATATAAATATGTGTGTATGTATATATATATATATATAAATATGTGTGTATGTATATATATATATAAATATGTGTGTATGTATATATATATATATAAATATGTGTGTATGTATATATATATATATAAATATGTGTGTATGTATATATATATATATATAAAATATGTGTGTATGTATATATATATATATAAATATGTGTGTATGTATATATATATATAAATATGTGTGTATGTATATATATATATATTAAATATGTGTGTATGTATATATATATATATATAAATATGTGTGTATGTATATATATATATATAAATATGTGTGTATGTATATATATATATATAAATATGTGTGTATGTATATATATATATATAAAATATGTGTGTATGTATATATATATATATATAAATATGTGTGTATGTATATATATATATATATAAATATGTGTGTATGTATATATATATATATATAAATATGTGTGTATGTATATATATATATATAAATATGTGTGTATGTATATATATATATATATAAATATGTGTTAGTATAGTA
>CAUOPZ010000016.1:15000-37500 GCA_963457665.1 Thysanoteuthis rhombus | reverse complement strand
AAAATAACCCTTCAGTTATGAGGATGATGAAAGTAAACATTGAAATATATGAACAAAATCAACTACCATCTTTTTGTTAGGCTATTTAATTAACAATGTCTACATATCGTCCTATGTTTGTTTTTATTTTTCTGAGTGTGTGTGTTTTTTCTTGGGCCATGATAAAGTACATGAAGCAGCAAAAAGCGAAATGAAGATATCATTCATTACTAATCAATTAATTACTCTACCAGCAACCCTTATTTGATTAATCACTGTTATCATCTGTATAAAAGCTTTTTTTAAATTACATTTCCTGTTATGAGAAGATCAAGGAAGCAACAAGAAGCAAACCAAAATATCATTTATTACCATATGCTAAATCTATACCAAACTCTAAGCTTGAACTATTAAATTGACACCACAAATGGTGTGTATTTATGAATGGTAGGTCAAGATTGGCATTATCTCATGAGTTTAATGTAAAAAGCTTAGAAGGGTGTTGTGAACTTTGAATATTTAGTGTTGCTGATAGCCCGTTCCCATGAGTGAAAATTGATAGAACAATTGTCATTGAAAAATTATGTCTATCCATGCATCTGGACAAGAAATAACTGGATTGGAGCTGGTTGTATGCGAGAACCTACTTTGGAGGGAAGCTGCAGCCATCAAAAGTGTATGTTTTGAGGGAGTGCATTTTGTTGAGATAATACAGAAGTTGGCAAATTCTTTTGGAGGCTGGATTAGAGATTTTTGTGTGTCTCACGGGCCAAGGCAAAAAAAATGAAAAATCATCATACAAGGCTATAGAAACGGCTTGTTTCTAGAAATTATTTTAATGTTTTTCATAGTAGGAATACATATGTGCATTAACGTCAATGAGAATAGATATTGTCAAATTTTGGTTTGTATATTGTAGTTCCTGTCATCAGTAATCAGTTAACACTGACCTATAAACTAATTATATATATTTTAGCTTTGGAAAAGTTTTTTCACACATTGTGCCAAATGCTCAAAACATAACCCTGATGGATTTTAAAGATGTAAATCCTTCTTTTGGGAGGCACTTATTAGACTTTCATAAGATTTCCCTTTTGAATTTTAAAATTGCATTTGACTGCTGGATGTGACACTAGGGGACCAAGAGTCCCCCGTGTCCTAAAAATTACTATGGTTATTACCAAAGGAGTTATCTGTATTAAAGGGTTAACCTACAACTGAAAAGTAAAGGGTTAATATGTTTTTGAAATTCTGTAGGAAGTTGAGAACCTGCAGTTTCTCAATTTAATGTGTTCTGTCAAATCCCTGGGTTACAAAAACAAGTACTTTTAGAGAAGTTCTCTTCCTGATTCGATGACCAGATAGGGGCCAATGTCTTGGGTTTTGAAAGAAAAGTAATTTGCAGAGTTCTTGAAAGAGGGGGAGGCTAATTGATGGTCTTGGACGGACTTGCATCGCGAGACGGATGAGGGTCAATATTTGGGATTTTCTGGAAGGATCGAGATAACATCGATGGGAAAGGAGGGAAAGGAAGTTATTTGATTTGTTTGGACAAAGTGACGTCACGGAGGGGTGCAGTGTTGGTGCCCGGGGCTTAAATAGGAGGGATTTTCGTAACAGTAGTAGAGTAGAGTTGGGGTTCGAGAAGAGAACGCTACCAGTTTCTCTTGTCAGCTGGTCCGCCTTTATAACCGTCAACCGCTGCTTCCATCAAGTAGACTATCGTTCGTGACATGAAAGACCAGTCAGTTTGACTTAGATGAAAATCGGCCTCCTCTCTTTTCAACTGCGAATAAACATTTCCCGTCTCCAGAGATATTAATAATCAATACTCTATATAAAACAGTTAAACGGAACTTCGACTTGTTGCTTTCTTTTACTAACCCAGTACCACGGCTGGTTTGGTGTAGTTTGTGAGACCATCACTTAGACGCTGAAGGTCCACAGGCCAATATAGATCTGGAAATCATTATTGAAACTATAGTTTCAAGTGAGTGAGAATGTTTTCTGTGAATTTGTGAGGAAAAGGAGAATTCGCTTCTTAGTTGTATTTTTCACAGCAGGATGAGTGGATTCATTCATCATTTGCTGGGAGTGAAACAAGTTTGGTTCATGCTAAAAAGCTTCAGGGTATATGTCCCTTATAATTTTAGAGTCACCTTACAATCTAAAATTGAATTTGTTAAAATGTACCATTAAGTCAGCCGAGAAAGCAAATTTCCCCAACCATTCAACATTTGCAAATAGTGATTGAGCACGATGTCAATCTCCTTCCGAGGCTCAAAAAATCATGAGATAACTTTCTCACTACTGAGCCATCTTACAGCAGTTTGATAGTGTGAATCTTTATATTCAGCTTCTATTTCTTCCCCAAATGTTTGAAACTGACGATGCAAATTATCTGTTGATACGACTGGTTCTATAACACATGAAAGACTTTATAACTATACAACTATACCAAGAGATATCAAGTGGATACCTGGAAGACTTACAGTTTCTAATCGAGAATTTTGTTGAAGCTATACCAATAGACATACCAAGGGACATCGAGTAGATAACCCGAAAGAGACACTGATGGTCATTCCATAATGTCCTCATTCGCACGGCATATATTTTGACCAGTCATCCTGTAATAATACTGACATAAATCTTGTTGCATCTTATACAATCTATGTCAATTGTTCCTGTGCAATTTGGAACACCTCTTCAGGTCTTCATTCCAATGCTACGGAAGTCTTGAGTTGACAGCTGCACCCCTTTGGAACTGAACATGACATGGGCGAGGTGAGAAAGACTCTGTGCAAAGTTCACAATGACCAGTCAACTACAGCCTGACCAACATCGCACTTTACCATCTGGCAAGGGATTGTAGAGACAAGCCCTGGGTTCCTTCACATTGGAACTATCAACTTGAATCTCTGTTAAAATTCTTCTATTTGGCCTTTATTCTCTCTCTGTGTCCCTCCTCCAGTCATCTTAGCAAAAGGGAGAAGTGTCAATGAAAAGAAAAGGAATTGGTTCTAAAATAATCTGTTCATTTCTATGGTTGTCTTCTCTTATACTTGAGTATTGGTTGATGGTTTTGCAGTGAGAAAAATGTGACAGGTATTTTTCCATAGGTCTTATTTTACGTCTAGATCCCAAGATGGAGTCCAACCACTTCATCTTGTTTCAGGAACTACCAGAGTATCAAAAGTATGAAAATATTGTCGTCCAAAGACACCACCAACCTCATTTCTGATCCAGGTGACTACAAAATTTCAACCAATCAGGTTCTCCCTATCATAACACAGTATTGGATTACTTCCAGGACTTTTACATACCAGGCCAGTAAGTCAATTTGTAGGACACAGGGCCCAGGTAGCTGTCCCCTATTTCATCCTTCTAATTCTACAAAAAAAAAACCCAGGAGTTAATGATCCTTTTTTGAAAATAATCTGAAGAATTTAAGTACACTATAAATTACCGACACTTGTGAAATTTACCGTGGTAAAATGGTAAATAACAAGCCCACTTACTGACAGCAATTTAATAAGTCACATTGCCCAGGAAGGATTAAAAACTGATTGTACTCCTATTAATTAGTTTCTCTCAAATTTTTGAAACAAGCATCCAATTATTATTATTCAACTTTGTTTTCTAATCAAATGCATTAGACAACACCAGAGGTCTTCTTCAGATCTAAAATTCCACAACGTGGGCAGGGAAAGCCTCCAGTGCGAAATGATCTGCTGATGTAGTGGCAGTGTTTTACATATAGCAATCTCAAATAACATTCCCTTAGGTTCTTTTTGCTTACCATTGTTTTCCATGTTTTGACCATTTTCTCTCTTGCAAGTTTCTCTGTTATCTCAGCTTCCAACCGCTTTGTAATAATTAAGTTTTATTTTTTTGCTTTTGGTTTCAAACAATTTAATCAACATGGAATATTGTTTATTGATTTCATGCATTGTATCTACTTAGAATGGTGTCACACCCTCCCCTATTCAAAATGATAGTAGCAAATAGAAGAGGAGCCTTCTGGTTGCCTCTGATTTTCCTAGCAGTACAAATCTTTGACTTGGACTAACATGCGTTGACATCTTTCTAGATTTCAAAAAAGCCTTTGATTTAGTTCTTCATTAAAGACTCATTTACAAAATGCTAAGATACAGGATTGATGGTAAACTACACTGTTGGCTGGTTGACTTCATAAGGAGTGGGAAAGTCTGTGTAAATGATTCTATACAATATCTATAAAATGTGAAACCTCTGCAGTTGATAACAAATTGTACCATCCAGTCTTGTCTCTAATTGTCCAAAAAAGAATACAGGAGCACTAAGATGAATTATTATAATATTCAAGTGAAAGGTTTTTAGCTTTTAATGAAAATAAATGTAAGGTGTTACATGTAGGAAATAGAAATCCATATTATGATTACTGTATGAATGAAACTATACTAGATATTGTAAATGATGAAAAGGGTCTTGATATAATAACTGGTGAACTATCATTTTCCAAGTATATTGCTACTAGTAAGGCCAACAGGATACTCATCATGATCAGTCTTTTATTATTCGTCGTTAGATATAGACCATCCCCAAGATTCACCAAACCTCTCTGGGCATCGTGAAGCCAATACTTTCTGAACTTGTCTGGTTCGTCTCTCCATATCGTATTCTCCTGGCCTCGATTTCGCCTGTGATCTCCGGAAATCCATGTTGTGATGTCCATCAGTTGTCTGCCAACCTTGCAACATGACCAGCCCATTGCCATCTGATTTTTCTAATAGATTATATGATGCTACAGACTCCTGTTTTTTCCCTAATATATGTGCACGTTTTATGGTTCTCAATTTGAGGGTCAGTCTCTTGGTTAGGTTCCATCTTTCAGCTCCATAGATAACTATTGAGAGTATCCATTGATTGTATACTCTTTTTAGGACCATTTCCAATGTGATTGTTGCATGTAACCTTTGCAAATCTGAGATAGCTTAGATACTCACCATCTATTCCTTTATTTTCCCAGTCAAGGTTTTGGAAGATCACCTCGAGGCAGGTTGTAAAGAATTTGGATGAGTTGGTATCATCTTGTCTTACCCCTTTTTGGAGCTGATAGGGCTCTAATTTTTTATGTAGTTTGTCAAAGGAGCTGCTGTGATTGTCTATATGTTGCAATACTCTGACATATATGGAGCCTACACCTTGTACTGAGATAGCCTCAATGACCTTGGAAATTTCTACTGAGTGGGAGGCCATCTTGAAGTTGACTGATTAAATATAATATTTCATATAGCGACAAGAGCTTGTTCCTTCTGCTATCTAAATCCATGTCAATCTGCACCTTGAGCACTGTGTACAGGTTTAGTCACCGTACTTGAAGAAAGATGGAAATCATTTTAGAAAAAGTCCAGAGATAAGCAACTATCAGTATCAAAATGTATGAGTTCTGGGGATGGGTTATCATCGTTAGAATGTTGGAGAGATTGGTGAAATTTAATAGAAATTTTCTAGATTATGCATAGTTTAGAATTAGTAGACTGATGTATTTTTTATCATGAGATAATACACTTATATGGTGGAAATAAATTAAATATCAGAAAACTTGTTTTTAGCAATCGTGGTTTTCTAAAAGAATTACGTTTCTTACATCAGCATAAAGATTTAGGGCCGTAGATATTGTGTAAATATGTTTATTGTTCATACAACTTGTATACTTTTTTTTTCTTCATTAAAAAAGAATGCTTTAATTTTTATTTTTGAATAATTTTCAGCCTTTGCCAGCAAAGCACAGTTTGCGACGATTGGATCGCTTCAGTCCCGAGTTCCTTCGGGTTCGACAACAAGCTCTGCAGAAATTCCTCACCAGGCTCGCTGATCATCCTGTTTTATCCTTTGATAAACATTTCCAAGTTTTCCTCACAGCAAAGGCATGGGTGAGTTATCAAATTTCCATAGTTCCATAAGTACACTTGACAATTCAATGATACTCTTTTCCCTTTTTTTTTTTTTTCCCCAAACTAGCATCCTTATCTTTGAGCAAAATAGGATTAACAATAAAGTTCAAAACTCACTGAAGGTTATTGTGACATGCACTTGAAAAAGGCTTATGAGTACACCATCAAAAACCATGTGATAAAAACAACAAAGATACTAGGCTAAAAAACATCAAATTGACTCTTTGAGATGAAAATGGTTCCAAGTAATGAGGGAAGACTTTTTTCTCCCAAGCTATTGCAAGTTATCTTGCTATCTCCTGAATTGTATAGTAAGTATTGTTGTCTTTCAGGAATTCAATGCCCACAAGAAACAGGGTCAAGGATTGATCAGTCGGGTGACCAACTCTTTGCACAACATGAGTGCCTCGTACATGATGAAGAACCGACCTCCAGAATTTACAGTCATGCACGAATATGTACAGACGTTTGGAGAGAAACTTGCTTCCATTGACCGTATCACTCAGCGAATACTCAAAGAGCAAACAGGTTGGTGCTTTCTCCCAGTCTGCATGTATGTGTGTAACTGTTGGCATGGGTGTCTCTCTATTCATTTGGGAGGAGTGTGTATGTGTATTGGTCTGTCCATGTAAGTTTCTATCTGCATGGCCGAGGGGTCGGTCTGTCTGTCTGCCTGTCTGCATGGTCTAGTGCATCCACTGTATAAACTTGGTAAATAATGGATTTAACTGTTGCTAATGTAATTTCTAAACCCTAGTCTGTGTATAATAATTCCTGACTTGACTAAATAGCCATGAGTTGTTTTTTTTTTATTTGTTTTTTTTCAGAATATGTTGAAGAACTTAATGAGTGGAGTCCTGTGTACACATTGTGGTCTAATTCTGAAGATAAATTGACACCTGCTCTATTGACTATGTCAAGGGCTATAGAAGCCACCTGTGCATCAATTAGGGATTCGGTAAGTCCTTCCTCTCCCTCACACCCATCACACCTTGGGAAATGACTCTTATTGAAATTAATTGGTTAACAAATATTGATATCTTGCTATCTACTACTTATTCTTTATATTGATTTTTACCAGATTGAAGAAATTGAAGATGCCTTTTGCCAACCCCTCAAAGAGTATATGTTATACACAGAAGCTGTGAAGGTGAGTTTTATTTCTAATCAAATCACAGGTGAATATTCATGTGTGTACATTCACAAACCTGAGTAAGAGGACCCTTATGAGATGAAAAAAATCTAACAAATTATCAAGTGTCAATTTGATGTCAATACAGAGGAAGATAGGGAGAAAAAAAACACGAACCTCTCCAAAAAAACTGTCACCATTGATAAGTTTTGTCATGACTGAATTGTCTCCCTTGTTTATTCCCAGATTGTACTTCGACGTCGAGATGCAATCCAAGCAGAATATGACTGGACGGTCGATGAACTCAACAAAAAGAAAGATGAAAGGGAACAGGTGACTGAATATAATTTCTTGTTTTATAAACCTTCAATTATGACAATAAATACATGAAACTGGGAAAATTATGCATTTGATATTTTTCAACACCCACAGTAGTATGTAGAATAAATCCAGTCAAAGTAAAATTCTTGTTTGTCGGGGATTATCAAAGTGTTGAGGAGGTAAAATTGCTAAGATTGGTAAATTCTGTGGATAGTATACTTGCATCAAAAATAAAACAGTAAAGCTAACAGAATTGAGGATTTGAGTTTCAACCTACCCAGGTCAGCCATACTATCAGATGATATTGAAGGGGAAACAGGTCTCTGAAGCTGGTTTGGGCATCTGCATAGGAGGAGGAAATTTCTACAAAACTTACCATGTCAGGACCTTTCTACCATTGTCTAACCTCGGTAGTCGATGGCAAAACTTGAAAGATCTGATTGGTCACATGCATGCTGTACTTCACCTTAAAACATCTTTTGTGCAGAACTGAGGGTTGTTCTTTACTCATCTCTCATGGATCCCTTACAACAGACATGGCTGAAACTCTCAAATCTTCATTTGCGAAGAAGCCAAGCCATGATACTTGTATTTGATTCAAATTAGGTCTTGAGTTGCCTCCCTTGCTATAGTTGTTCACCTCGTTCTAGCTGTGTCTCCCACTTGTGACTTCTATAGCATTTTATTGCCCCCCCCCCCCCAGTAGATGGACTTTGTCTCCATGCCCTCATCACATCTTCGACCAAATGATTAGTTTGAAATGGCTACTGCAAGTATGTAAAAAAAAATCAATTTTGATATATCATGGAGTCATTCTGTATCAAATCACCCAATTTTAGCAGCTTTCCTCAGGCCTTCTTCTAATGCTGAAAAAAATTACTGGTTTATCTATATCAAGCTTTTGGCGAAATCCAAAATGTTAGGCCTCTTTATAGTTTTGAATTTTAAAAAATCTTTGAAATTTTACACTGTTTTATGCTTAGTTCCAAATGAGTTGCTCTTCTGTCTAAACATTTATAGCTCCTTTGATATGACATACGAATTTGAAACTTTGACTTTGGCTATCTTTTTCTGTAGAAATCTTAATGTAGTCTGATCAAGTGTTTCTTATTTACTTATCTTCTTATAAGCTCACTTTGAGAACTTCTCCCTCAATACTGCAGTATCCACGTACATTAATATTATAGGAGTGTCAGAATGATTGTTTGAAATGTGTTTGATTTTTGGAGGTCCTCAAAATTTCTTATTTTCACATCCTCATATGACCATATTGGCTGTTAACCACCATCTACATAATTTTACCATGTATTTTTGTATATCTACAGATTATCTGACAAAAGTTTAGTGTTGTTTCTGAGCTTTCTTATGGAGTAATTAATTGTTAATACGTATGAGGGGTGCTGCATAGTTCTCAGCTTGGGGAAGTGATGCCAGTTTTTGACCTGTCTTACTTCACAAAACCTGAATGTTATTTTGTCACTAGCTTGAAAGTGTGTTTTTGTATATTGTAAAGTGCCAACTTGCAAGATTTGTGGGCTTTTTGAAAAATTTGTTGAATAGTATTATATATATATATAGATATATATATACACTGTATTCCCCTGGCACTGAAGATGCGCCTAGCCTGAAGCATACATCCCAATTTTGACTTGAAAGTTTTTGAAAAACAATGAATAAAGTAGTAACTTTTTGCTCGTAGGACGCTACGTAATTTCTCAAAAAATTGTGTCTTTGACCAAAAGAAAGAAAATTGCATTTGTTAGTTCTCTAAAGATAAATATCCTGAATGATTAAGAGGAGGTAAAGAAAATGAAAAGCCCTGGAAAATCTTTGATTGTTCTCTAAAAATATTCATCCAGGTATCGATCAAAACCCAGATATTTCTATAGGATTTTGATGTCTGTTATCAGTCTATGCATGCCTAGACTGCAGAACTGAAATTTAAAAAAGACTCATCCAGATATAACATTACCCTGCATATGCTACAGAAAAACAGGATTCCTCCTCATTATGTAAAATAAACCCAAAAGAACAGATAAAAATATGCACTGAATTCATTTTATGCTGCTGCAGTGAAAACATTCCAGAAAACGTTCTGAAAAGAACCATAAAAATGTTCACCTATTATTTTGCTTTTCTCTGATTAACATGAAAACTTGGCAAAAAAAATAAAAAATTGTGCGCATATTTGTGTTCTTATCTTACCTATTTACATATGTCTCGAATTATTTCCTTGAAACGTGTTTAGCTTTGTTAGGTATCATGTAATTGTTGCATTAGTTGATATAGTTGTTTTCAGTATATTTGGATCGTGTTCTGCTGGTGAGTTTGCTTATAATTCTTTGTAAGAAATCTTTTGTAGTGTTTTATTATATACATTTTGTTATTTATTTTGTTCATTTTGAAGAATAATAATAGAACATGAAAAATGCTAACACTTTGGATAATACAATTTTGACTACAGACAGAGATTTTCCATCCATGTTGAAGTTGAAATAATCCAAGAGATTGTCTTGTGTATTTTTTTTGCATTCTTTCATGTCTTTGTAACTTTTCACCGCTGTCAAAATCTACTCCAGATGTATAAAAGGGCCCAAATATTTCTAAAAAGCAACGCGGTAAACGCTCTTTCCGCATGATGTTGGAAAGGTGGTTCCTATTGTGAAGTTTCACACTTTTTGCTTGCTCAATGTTCAAAATAGTGCACAAATAAAAAGAAATTAGAGAATTAATGGAAGAACTGAATTTGGATTATCAGCTGTAATCATGATAAATATCAATATGATAAATGATTAATGATTTAGGAAAGTACAATAAAAATCATAAGTACATAATATCAAGTATATATTGAATTGAACAAACTAGAATAAATTTTTATGATCTCAAAAAAATTTTACTTCAGTAAATAAACAAAAAGGGTGACACAAAATTGTAAATACCCCCCCCCCCCAACCTACATGCCGTAAATTTCATTGGTTTATCTTGCATGGTTTTTGTGGTAGGCAATATGGACGGACATTTGAATAGAAAATACTTGGTCTGTTGTAATCAACTCTGTTCCCTTTTGTGTATTTGTTGTCAATTTTGACAAAACTCAAAAGTTATGGGGACATAAAACAAAAAATGCAATTTTAAAAAAAATAAACTAAAACAAATGTTTATTCATGTTGAAGTTATGACAATAATTCAATTTTTTTATGTCAGTTTTTAAAAAAAAGAAATTGAATAGGAGGAAAAAGATGAAAATTGTATTAAAAATATTTGTGCTTCCCTCATTCAAATCCTTGAACCATTCTTTTAAAAAAAAATTTTTTTCTCTACTAAATGATAAACTGGAATCTGTCAGTTTTCTGTACTTGAAAAATCTTTTTCTTGTGCTGGGAAGATTGAAACAAACTGATCCAGTCAAATATGATAGGGTTTGGGTATAAGCAGGTCATTCGCTACTTCATGAAATACATGTTCAAAGAACCCAATAGAAGTGGCTTCAATGCACCGAGTCAGCAAACATTTTGTAAACTAATTGAGGGACGCTTGTGTTATGTAGTATATGATGTTAAACCATATCAAATTCCATCCTTGCCAGAAGAATTTCATTTGTCCACTTACATACATTAGTTCAACTGCATGTCTACTTCATTTAAGATAATTTATTCAATCCTTTCGAGACTCACCTATTAACCCTTTGGTGATGGACTCTTAAAAAATCCAGGAAAGCTGACATTGAAAACAAAAAATTTCATCATCCAATACTTGTTGTAGAATTCCTTTGTTTGATTGATCACCTTTTTATCAGTAATTTATGCTACACTTTGGTCAGTTTCAGAACAGTGTCTCTCTTAGCAAAACACAAACAGAATTTACCACAGAATGAGTAGCAGAAATTCTAATGGATAATGATTGTGGCAACAAAAGTAAGATTGATAGAGAAACTGGCAGTCTTCCAAGTGTGTAAGCGTTTGATTTGGATCAAAGGAGAAAGTGATCAAAAGTCAGAAATATGGTATATCAAATCGTAAATAATAGCAGGCTCTTGAAGTATCATTGTGAAAATAACTCAAATTATTCTTTTATTTACATTTCTTCCTCAGCAGTCAAAGGATTAGGAGCCCATTATCCCAGCTCCCCAACAAAGGAGAGGATAAGGGAGGAGTCATTTGAAAGCATATTTCTGTATAAACACTGCATGCATCGTATATATAGAAATGATAGAGGCAGTAGGCACCCCTTGGGGGGTGATCAATAGCTTTTAGGGAATGAGATATATGGCTGAAATTTTTTGTCTATTTACCTTGCATGATATGCTTTCTGTTTATGAAAAGTTTCCCCCCAAAACAACAACAAATTGACATTTTTTCACTGTTATCAATATGCATAAATAGCACTTAACACAGTGTAATTGTTTAGTTTCTATTAAACATAGAAATAAAGGGTTTACTCAAATAATATTTGTTGGAATAGGCAATGGTGACAGTAGGCTTAAGGTACTTAATGCTTTAATCTCTAAATAGGCTGCCCCAGTTGTTAAAATGAAACCTGAAATAGAATAAAGTTATGTTCTTCTTACATTATACACTTTCACATAACAATCAATCAAAAATGTATAATATATTAAAAAAAATTGTGCCAATTTGCTGGATGGAAAATTCAGAATTAGCCGATAATTTAGCTTCCCTGTTCAGTCATGTTATGCAGATTAATTTCTGCATGAGTTCCATATTATGATGTCTTTGTCTGTAGTTGTGAGAGCTGGGAAAATCACATTTGCTTCATTTATTGTGACTCCTATATATTGGTAGACTTCTAAAAGAGATCTATAAGACATGTATATTCCTGCAGTCAAAGAAATCTTTGAATGTATATGTCCTAGAATTGTAGAAATAAACCTTAACTGACATCTACATCGGGGGGGGGGGGGATAAAAGTAATTAATCCTGTCCAATTCAAGAACTACTTAGAATAAGTAATGTTATCCTCTCCTTTCCATTGACCAATCCCTCAGCTTGCACTCATCTCATACCATTTGCTTCTGTTTCTGGCCACTTATTGTCCATTCCTTCTGTTGCTTCTCAGCCTCATTGTGGGTCTTTGTCTCTTCAATTCCTGTGCCTTTGGATGTCCACCAGTCACGTGACAAACGCTTGGCTTTTGATTGATGATGGTTATCTTTGATTTCTGTTATGGATATTTGGTAGTCTTAATTGTAATAAGGTCCCGATTCAATTAGGATGTAAAATCAATGTTGAATTGGATGAGCACCCAAGCTGAGCCTTTCTCATTGCTTGCTTCTTTATTTTCCCCTATCTTCTTCTCCTTCCAGGTGATGGTGTCTGACCAGTCCTTTTCTCTGGGAGCATTCTTAGGAAAAGATCCTGATGATGTCAAGCAACAGAAGCAAGAAAAGTTGGAAAAAACTATTGAAGAGGTATTTATTTGAACCCTTTTTTATTATTTATTCATCTAATTGCCTGATAATGCAAATCTTTCATATTCTAATCTTTACTTTAATATACAAATAATAAGTCGAAATTCAGTCCCCTTCAAAAATGATTGTATAATTTATTTCATGTATGGATAAATTATGGATTGGCACAATTAGGATGAAAAATATTGTCCCATTCCCCTCCATTTGGCTTTGTGCAGTACTATGTATTGGATGTAAAAAGCAGTGACAGGCAGGTACTTGCTTGGGAAGTTGTACATGTAACTTGATTCCATACAGTATCCAAGCCTAATGGATACACTACTAGTCTGCTTACCTCAAGGTTCATGTGTTTGCTGAAGCATGGCAGAAACCAACCAACAAACTATGGCTTATAAATTTTTTTTCTTTTCAAAATTTTTAGTTGACACATAATGTGGAAGTCCTGAATGACAAGTCAGTTTGTGCAAATGCAGATCTCAAGGCTGATATGGAAAGATGGCATAAAACCAAACATAGGGACTTGAGGGAGATTTTCATTGCACTCGCTGACAAACAGATTGAACGTTATGAAAAGGTGAGAAAAAATTTTTTTTTTTTTGTCTGCTACCAAGAACCAGGTATATATAAAAATTGGTTATTGGAGGGTTTATGTAGTATGGGGCATGATAAATTACTCATCGGCTAAAATCATTCACTCTCTCAACTTTAACAGAGTCTTTCCGAATTTTAAATTTAATACTTCTCCACACCTGTTTCAATTCCCAAGGACCAACTATTCTATAATCTCCTTAGATTCTGTCCCTGAGTCGCTGGAATACCTTTATGTAATTCCCCATGACCAATCTTTGTCAAACAACCACACCATTTTACCTGGGTGGTGGAAAGGCAGGTCCATGCTGAAATTATTTGAGTCACTTATTTTGAATCAGAGGGCACTCTCCCGCCCCCTCTCCTGATTTCAGGCACTGAGTATTCTTGTATCTGTCAGGGCTAAGATTCATCAATATCAGCCTGAGTTCCTTTTTTAAACAAGCATATTGCAACTCTAAAATTACTGGCCTGAGATTTCTCATTTCTGGCTTGTTTTGGAAAAATACAATTTTCAGTTGGTCTTGACGGTTTCTATCAAGTGATTAAATAAACCTCTTTCTTTCTTTTCTTGAAATTTTAGAAAAATTTTTAATAGAATTTTTTTTTTCTCCGATTTTGAAACCAATTAAAGTTGAAACTTAAATGCAACATTTTTGTTTTGCTTCATCAGTGTCTCCATGCATGGGAAGATGCCATCAGGAATATGCAAGCCAAACCCCCAGAATTAGCAAAACTCCCTGAGGATGAAATTCAAACCATTCCAGAAGTGAGTGATTCTATCTCACCACAATTGACTCCATCACATATCATGAAAGTTGATGCCGATACTGATGCAGATGATGCTGACGCTGATGGTGACCACCCAAAAGCTCAACCCCCACTCAACCCCATTACTCCCCCAAGCCCCTCCTCTGCTATCTCACCCCCTCTGTCTGCGTCTGCTTCCAAGGAGGAGGAGGAGGAGGAGGAGGAGGACACTTCAAACGGAAGCGAGAAAGGTGATGGTGATGCAGATGCTAGCATTGACGATTCAACTGGCTCTGCGACGCTAGCCAGCAGCAACACTTGAGAGTTCATTCGCTAAACAGGAGAGTTTTGTGAGCCAAAAGAGGGGGGGTGCAGGGGTTAATCAGTGCACAACCTTTGATTGGGAATCTGAAGAAACCTGTGTGTGTATGTGTGTGTGAAAGGCAAAGCATCAATCTCCTCCTCTCACCCTCCATCTCTCCCCACCCTGCCTCCTACCACCCTTTCTCTCTCTTTCCTCCTACCTTCTTCTCTCTACTCCTCCCCTCAAACTTGTTAATCTCACATTGGGTTGTATTTTTCTTGTGTTTAATAGTAAGTCTCTACTCCCTACCCTTCCTGGTCAATTGTGTATGTGTGTTAGGTGGTTCACTGACATTTCCATACAAGCCATTTCAGTGCAACTATGAAGTTAGAACAATTTATTGAGATATAAAAATTAAGATTATTTTTTGAGTTTGAATTATCCTGGGGAAATTAATTTACTTCTGTTGTTAAATTAAAAAAAAACAAACCAAAAACAAACTATGGAGTTAAAATGTTTCATTACAATTTTTTTTTTCATTTTGCAGGAAGTGTTAACTACATTTTATTGTATCAATTCCCTTTGTTATTGAGTATTTTTTATGATGCATTTAATGATTTTTTAAAAATTTGGGCATTACGCGCCTTAACTTTTCATGCCAGCCCAAAAAATGGCCATCTTACTATTATTGAAACAAATGTAACTTGGAAGTGATTTCAAGCTCATGCTGCAATAAAGAAGTCACTGAACAAGTATTGAAATTGCGCTGATAAACTGTACTCAATACCTGCGAAGCAAAAATGATTCATGATGAAAATTAAGATTCTCCATCGATTGTTTTTGAACTTCTACAAAAGAAAAGGTTAACAAATGGCTGTGGGAAATGAAGCGGATGACCTGGAAACAATGTGGCCATATTAAATATATTCATTTCCAAAAATAATTTGCCTGGAAAATTTTAATTTTTGTATATCAATAAATTATTTTAACTCCAGTTTGCTTTTGTTAGTCCTTGCATGTATTATACTTGTGTGGAACTGTCGGTGGTGTGGTGGATATTTTGTGATCATATTTTGTTCATCTAATGCAGAAAAGTTAATCAGAACTTAGTTTAAGAATTCAGACGACCGTTGAAAAATTGTTATATCTCAGTGTTTGATTCCCATCCTCATTATACATTGCATTGTCTCATGTTATAGCAATGATATATTTATTGACATTTAATACAAAAACATCAGAATTGAATTAAAGATCATCATTATTGCCCGAGTCATGATTTCTTATGCATGAAAACATTTTTTCCCTTAAACAATGTTTCCTAATTCTCTTTCAATTTGTGAAAGGGCTGCCATTATTTCTGATTTCTTCTGAACCTTTGGATTCAGAACATTTTGTTTCATGTAGAGTTTGTTTCTGGGTCATGTTAGCCATCATTAAATTTTCAAAATTTATTAACACATTTTAAGGTGGAAGAAATTGGGGGGGAGGGATTTTTTTCCTCAGTTTCAATCTATAAGATAATGAAATTTGGTCAAGATTCAGATAACCCCTAAACGGCTAAAATTGTATTCAAAATATTTTTCCCAAGTAATTTTCTGAGCTTTTAATCAATAAAACCTTTGTATCATTTGAAAAATCCCAAATTTGCTAAAAACTAAAAAAGGGTTCAATATAAAATCACCAGAAATAATCATGGCAAATAATCTGATGATAACCAAAGAGTACATTAATTGAAAAATAAAAATGACTAAGATGAAGATGGTGTGAATATTGTTAGGTGGAGAGTTTTAATAATTGACTTTGACCTTCTATCTGATTTGTTCTTTACTGATTGATTTTTGTGCAATGAACATTTGACAACTTTTCTTTTCAAACATAAAAGAACATACTAGTTAATAATATTGGTTGACAATGCTTCAATAATGAAGGGTAGGTCTGAGGATTAGATTTGATCTGCCAAGCAAAAGGGGTGTGAGTTTGATTATCACCATGAGCTTCTCTTCAAGTTACTGATCTGTGCTATTTACTCACTGTCACAGATAAATGGCCTGGACCAAGTTGTAATTTCTTTCATCATACTTTTTTTGCAAGTTAAAAACTTTTCTTTGAAGATTGTCTTGAATTCTTTTAACTGAAATGAAAACCCATTTTCACTTTAATCTGATGTTAGCCTGTGACAAGTATACAACACTGCAATTAGCTTAGTCTCATTCAAGGTCACATTTTTGGAGGACCCTGTGAATATCATAAACTTTTAATAGCTATTTGTGTGACTGGTTTGTTAATCACAACTTAATGGTGGAGGCTCCTGCCAAATATCAGGTGTGTGTATGCCTTCAGGGATAGATTTACGAAAGAAACTAGGAATATGATGGAATATGAGACTCCTTTTCATCTTAAAAAATGGCACAAAAGGTTAACATAATCTTTGTTGTCTAGCCCCTTCCCTCCCCATCAGCCACTGAAGTCAAGTTGAACAAAAACCTGGCTGATAAGAATTCAGGGATATGTTGTTTTGTTTTTTTCCTGTAATATTCCCTCTGAGGGTGATAAGTTCTATTGTGGATATTTTGAAATAATTTCTATCAGTTTAATGATCATTCTACTTGAGATCGTTTCGTTTGTATTTAAAATTTTGTTGGTTTTTATAATTTCTTGTAATAATTTTCATAAGCCAAAATGAATGCTATTTTTGGTTTCACCTTTTTTCATAGAAGTGAAAGAGCATCGTAAAGGAAACTTCAGAAAAGAGTATACCTCTTCATCTTTTCTTTTTCTTTCATTTATTGAAAATCGTAGAAAGAAAATCGAAAAAAAAAAAAATAATCAGAAAATTGGAATTTGAATAATTTTTTTAGTGCGCTAAAATCTGACTTCATAAAAATGAATTTTTTTTTTTCATATTAATAATTGTTTTTGAACCAGAACCTGAGAAATTTTTTTTCTCTTTTTTTTTTTCAAATTCATGTCTTTTCAGTATTGTGATTTCACTTCTATAGCAATTCAGTGCTTCTATAAATGAGAAAAATACTCCCCATAACTTGATAACCTAAGTGAGATGCACTTCAATTTTAGTGTTGAAAAGAAAAATTTAATTATTGTATACCCTATGTGGGCATCTTGGGAAATATGATATGTCCTGTGGTCAGTCTTGTATCATAAGTGGCATTAAAATGATAGTCTTTGTTCAGCTTGGAAAATACTTGATCTCCACGTCCGTAGGGCGAGTGTACTAGTGCATTAGAGACATTTGCCGAGTAGCTTTTCTTTCCCCACAAATTTTCTCATTAAAATATTATGTGAATAAAATGTGTGAAAAAGTTCCTAGTGCTCTTTTCTTGGAAACCATTTTTTTTTTCTTTTGCTGGAAACTTTTGCACACAAGTATTCTCTTCTAGAAATATTGAATTGCTATAAGTTCTGCCTTTTTAATTTGGAAAAAAATCAAAACAAACCCCATGCCATTTGTTCGTAGTCAAAATACAAAGTTTATAACAAAGAATGGGACCAATATTTAAAAAAAAATGACTTCCTTATTTCAAAATTTTTTGTTAAAATCCTGACATAAATGTGAAAAGGAAAAAAGTGAATTTTTGTCTTATTTTTTGTAGTCCAAACTGAAAATCTGAAGCTTTTCATTTAGACATGTTGGCAAATCAATAGGTAGGATTGTAAGTTGGAGAAATGAAAAAGTAAAAAAAGCAAATGCTGGGGCTATCAAATGGTTTCCAGGGTATTTGAAGCACTACTTCTACCACTCATTCAAACCCTATAACTATCCACATCGGACTTTGCATCCAATGTGCTTGTATTATGGCAAGCAGACTGTTTACCAATGTAATATTTGCATAAGTTTTTATCATTTAATGTGTTTTATATTCCATCATAATAAGTAATTTTTTTTTTTTTTGAGTAGATGGAATTGCAGTGAAAAATGAGTTCAGTCAAGAAATTTTATATATATCTCAAATGAAAAGCAAGTGGATTTTAGTTTTATTTCTTATCTTCCCACCAATTTACAGTCATCACTCTTTAGATTGTAGATATACAACTCATGTCCTTAATGGATGTGAAAAATATCTGAAAGCAAATCCTGCCTTTATTTCAAGGTCATTTTCCCCCAAAAAACCAAGATTTTTCCACCTGAAACCGTGAAAGTCGATATTTCATACATGGGTTTTGATTTAGCAAAATATTTATGAAGATGCTTCATTAAGTTGAAATCTGTGAGAAGGCAAAATCCCTGACTAGACAAATGGATGACCTTGGATTGAGTAGCCTCTGCTACCTTATATCTTGCTTTCTGAAAACCAGCAGGCTTTTTAGTTGTTTACTGCTTTGTTTTCATGACTTGATTGAGTTTGAGTTGTCTTAATCTGTAGATTAATGGATTCTTGATTAAACAGACTTTTTTTCTTAACTGGATTCATTTGTATATGCTATAATTTTGTTCAACACTTTTCATTATATATTTTATTTTCTCTATTACTCCCCATAAAACTATTAAAATAAAGATCAGAGATCCTGCTTTAGAAGTTAATTGATCTATTCCTGTTGTATAGTTTTTTTTTTTTTTTGTTGTTTGTTTTTTTCTAATTTACTCATTTTATATTTCAAATATATCAACACTTGGTCCAGAAAATCCGGGTTACTTCAGCTCACTGGATAAATGATTGGTCCTGATTTTTCTTAGTTCATTTTGGGGAGGGGGGTGTCTCAAATTCAGGCCTTAATTTCAACTACACGAAAAAAGAAAAAACCTAGTCACTGTTCATCAATGCTAATGTGCTGCTGTTAATTTTTATTCTTTGTCATTTTCTATTAGAATAATTTAAAGACTGCACCCTATTTCAGCAAAGGAAAGTAAATTAATAAAAGAACAGGTGGGGAGGATGAAAGTTGCAGCTATAACACTGCCAGCATGAGTGACATTAATCCATTTACTCAGAACTGCAATGACAGAATTCCTGCAATTCAATAACTCAATGAAATTCCCATTTTTTTTTTGTTTTGATTTTATTTGTGAATCAGGGCTTTTATCTCAATGGATTAAGACTATCACTCTTCATCACCTTGCAGTTAATGGGTTCATCAATTTAAACATAGAGCATAACTGATTGGACAAGGTTTTGCCCCTACATTGCTTGGGGTGTGATATCAATCTGTTTCAAGACTCTGAATTGACCTTTCTTTATGCTTAAGTAATACTGTTGAATTTGTGCCGTTGATGTTCAAAATATTTACACGAACAGTTTTAGCCACTGGTGTAGAAGAAAATGCATGATTATTTTTGCCTTGAATCGATATAATGTTGACCTTCTTGAACCATATTTCTAGGTATCAAGAGCACTCCAGCTTTCAAGAACGGGAAAAAAAAAAAAAAAAAAGGTTTCAGCACTTTCACTCAACTAACCAAGATGAGGGTTTTGACGGGGGTGGGGGGGAGACGATTTAGGTCTACAGGAAAAAAATCTAAAGGTAAATTATTCATATTTTGTTCTGTGAAATGTATTTAATCATTTCATCAATATATACCTTTCATTTAAAGAAGGGCAGCAAGTTATTACAATTGATTTAAACTGGGCTGATGTAAATAAATAATCTCCCTTGATGGCAACGATTCAGGTAACACTTTAAGAGATATGAAACTCTAGAGATATCTAATGGAACAGAAATGACTTTTTTTTTGTATTGTTATTGGTTAAGAGGAAGCGCTGAGAGATTGGTTATTTTGTTGCATCTAAGATGTAAGAAAATATAGCATAGAATTTCTTATCTTTAATTCTCTCAAACAAATCAATTATAAATTTAATTACAATTTTCAGGGATTGACTAAGTTATGCAAATGGAATGAAACTGTAGTAGCCGAGTCGTGGCAGTCAAGGAAGGTAATTGATTTGTTGTAAGCAGCAGGTCATATTTTCAAGTAGCGTTCCTCTTGGCAGTATTCTGATTTGGGGAGGAAGAAAGTAATGTCTCATATGTGAAAATTAAATCAACACATTTGGGGTGAATTTGGACCAAAACTTACTTGCACGACTAACAATTCAATCCCACCAGTCAAAAACTGGTGAACTTTGGTAGACTAGATGGTTGCGAAGATCAAAATTATTCTATCAATATCTTCAAGCAACATGAAATCCTTTCCATTTCAGAAGTGAATATTTTATTTATGCCATACAAATTGACAAAGGGTAACAGTCAAATTTAGTTCTTGAGCCCCCCCCCAATTTACATTTTATAGAAAATCCTTTCAAACTGATTGTATCTTGCCTGTTTAAAAAAATTGTTTTAATACATTCCTTTTTATGATCACACTGGTAGCCGAGAGGGGAAACAGTCTAACTCAAATTAAAGAGTGTCAGTGAAACTGTTTTTGCTTGTAGAACAAGGTTTCAGGCATTGTAATTTTTTCACAGGATCCAGAGGGGAGAAAAAAAAAAGGAATAAAACATTTGCGAATGTAGCTTGAGGAATGGCTACAGTTTTATTGAGTTAAAAAAAAAAATTCATTTTGATCCCTAGTTCAAAATGTATGACAAATGACAGATTCGTTTTTTTTTTTTTTTCTTTTTCGGGGGGGGGGGGGGGAGGAAGAATGAACAGAATAAACCAGTTATTGAACAATGACTTTGTTGTCTTCTTTTTGCTTAAAGAATAGGGTTTGTTTTTTTTTTTCTTCATAAAGGAAATCTAAATTTTGACCTTTCCCCTTCAAAACCAATTTCTGATTTTGAGATTCTGCTACTGTGAAAAGACTAAATGTGTTCATTAAGAGAGGGATGACAATTGCGAAAGTAAACAAGTACAATTGGAAGGACAACTAAATGTGTCAAGAGACAGCATAAAAACAAAAATACTAGTAAAATCTGGGGGGAGGGGACAAACTGAAGCAAATTTTGGAATTAATAGAACGCAAAAAATTTAACCAGAAATGTAATAAATCTTTTTTTGGGAGGGGGGAGTTTGTTTTTTTTTCAAACCAAATCAAATAAAAAGTTCAAATATAAAATTTGGAAGAAAGAAAAAAAAAAAAAGGGCTTTGTTCCATCTTTAACCACTTTAGATTTAGAACATTATATCCCAGGTTTTTTCATTATGACATAAGATTTGTTCATTTTGTTTCAAATTTTATGTTGAAACCAAGCCTGAAAACAACAAAGCAGAAATACTTAGACTTTTCTTTATTTTAAGAATATCCTTGTTTTCACAAAGGCACTATTTCAAAAAAAATAAAATAAAATAAAAGTTGCATGGTTGACAGTTGAGGAATGAAAGACACAGTGATGAAACAACACGATCAAATTCATCGGCTTATTGCAACAAAATGGTGAGGTGCCACAATGGTTGTCAATGAATGACCTGAAAGAAAAAAAAAAAAAAAAATAATAATTTCAATTATTTATAAACACTTGGGAGACAAAGCAACAACAATAATTTAAAGAGATTCAATGTGAAAATTACTCGTTTACCATGTACGAATGAATCAAGAAGCACTTGCCAAAGAAAAACATTTGAAATTTTCTATGGCAATAATTCAGTCTCTCTCGTTAACACCATTTCCAAACAGTAATGGAATGTAAAACTGGTCTTCAGTCATGAAAAGGAATAAACAATTGTGCCATAAGTGGAATCTAAGATTGTATTAGTTTCCCCATTTCTGCTCACTGAATTTCATACAAGTGTTTCCATAATCTTTTAGTGTAATTTTGCCGTATGTTGAGAAATATCCTTAGAAACACAATAATATGTATGTATGTCATCACAAGTGATATAGTTGATTTTGTATGAAACGGAAAATTTGCTTAATCTATGCCATGAAGTATCTCCTTGACAAAATGATGGTAGGCTTCACATATTTCCCTCCAGGTGGTTACAGGCTATAATTTCCGACACAAAGTATTAACGTTGTTCACATTTATTTTCATGGGAGTTTAATTCTGTTTTTAGTGTTTAGATAAAAAGGTAAGTGAAGAAAGTTATACTTCAACTAACCTGAATGAAGCAAAAATCATTACTTATTTGCAATTCATATATCTGGAATCCTATCATCCAAGAAGTAGCT
>CAUOPZ010000015.1:5000-22500 GCA_963457665.1 Thysanoteuthis rhombus | reverse complement strand
ACGATAGGATGAGGAAGTGTTAGTTAGATTTTGGGGTAGATTTACGATTTTTTTCTCGATTGAGAGATTTTTTTTTTTTTTCAATGCATCTATATATACACTTTTTCCTGTCTGCATGAAATATCAGAGCTTTCAATGTATTTTAATGAAATTTTGTGGAAGGGTGGACCATAGGATATTGGAGAAATGATTGAATTTCGGAATGGACCGTGTGCAATTACTTCCTCTGTGTTGCAGTGATATGTCCACACTGCATAATTTTTCCAAAAGTTCATGTCTGTCCACACGGCATAATTTTTCCAAAAGTTCATGTCTGTCCACACGATACCTCCAAAAGTTCTCAATGATAGTTAATGGAAGGGTTGGTAATGGGAAAAGAAAATTTGGATAAATTTGAAGGTGGACTCAGGAATCTTTCTGTAAATTGAAAGATATTCCTTTATTTTATTTTTTTTCATACATTTGTATATACACTCATAACTGTCCACTTGATGTGTCCATAAGTTCTCGATAAATTTCAATGAAAATTTCTGAAAGAGGTGCACAAGAAGCTATGGAAGAAGTGATTGAATTTTGAGGTGGATCCATGCACAATTACTTCCCTGAACGCTGGCATTGGCAGATGTATGTAATCCTTGAGTGCTCACTGGTTTGATATGCAAGTAGAAAGCTTTGAGTATATTCATTAGTAGATGTTTTGTCGGAGAATCAGTAATTAACTACTAATTGAAAATACCCACACTCCAAGCAGTTCTCTTCATATATGTATGGAACCAATTGATCTAAAATCTGGAGCTAAGAGTTGTAAAACCTTGAGTTGCAGAAGGATTCAGTGTTTTACTGCTGTAGTGTCCAGATAGCTCAAGAATTAAATCGAGTTTTTTCCTTAGAATAAATATCGGTTGAGATTTGGTTTGAATTATTTTTTTGTATGTGGTAATTCTGTAATGACATGCATCTTAATGCATGAATAGCAAGTAAGTAAATTTTTTGCTTCATGATGGGAAATAGTTGAATTTGATACAATGGGTTTTGGTCATATACATACAGTTTTTCCAGAATTTCTTTTTTTTTATATAACTTGAATATGATATCTGAACACAATAAACCAAACTGAACCTCAATTGAAATGGATTTAGTGAATTTAAAGAAAAAAGGAATAATAATTCCAACTTGCTTAGTTTTTGCTATATACACAAAAACTTACGATTTGATAACAAAGAATGTTTGTCAGCTTCCTTCCTTTAAAAATTGAAATGGTTCTACTTGTACTTTTGTCTTGAAACGCACTTTAAAAAAATGACAAAACATCTTAGAAATTGTAGCCTATAACCATCTTTAGTGAAATATCTGAAGCTTTCAGTCATTGTTTTGGGGTAAAACATGATTGTCAGGAAGATACCATGTGACAAAGATGTTTGGCAATTTTTTATTATATGTAGTTTTTGTGAAACTTTCTCATATCCGAATTTCTCCAAATGCTATTCCATTTTACTGAATAGCCTAAAACATCAAAATGTGAGTCGAGCATCACTGATTGATGTATTTTAATGGGGAATTTAATAGATCCACTTAGATTATAGAAAAACATTAGCTGCGATCAATTTAACTTATAAGAGGATGAACTCTATTGAATTGGAATCTTCAATCCTAAATGCGGTATGATAAAAACAGCAATGATTACCAACTTCATTACTATTCAAACTTTGATACTGTCTGTATTTGAAAAGTCATTAACATTCCAAGAGTTGTTCAGACTATTGTTACAATATTTTGGCTAATCCATTCAACAGCCTTCTTCAGGTGTATAATCCATATGGGAAGAGAACCTTTCTCTTAGCATTCTGATTGTAAACCTGAAGGCAACCAAGATGTGGTAAAAACTAGAGCAACAGGTAGAATGGGTTCAATAATCTAGACACCTTTTAGAATTCAAATCTTGATATTTATCTTGGATGAAGATTTTTTGTTAATGATCACTTGATATGGACAGAAATCTGTCAAGATTCACTTATGGCAATGAATCTAACATATAAGACAGGATTTACTGACCTCATTAAATTTTCCTTTTTCCTAAAGAGAGATTAAGGAAACGATAAAAAAATAAATAAATAAACTGTGTTAATTATACTAGTTCTGAGAGATTAAATTTGTTTTTTCATTCAAAATTTGATTGTGACATTTAGCAGTTTAACATGAACTATAATTTTGAAAAAAGATCCACCAGTTGATTAGAATCTTTCATTAATATAGTTGATTACTATATTCACAAATCTAATTTTCAAGAGTTTATGCTCCTCATGAAACATCAAGATGTACCTGATAAAACTAGACCAAGCAATTACATAAAATGGAATGAAGAGATTCCAAGAGCTGTTCTTTTTGTTGTTACCATGTTTTGGCCAATCCATTTTGTACCTTGCTTCAAAAGAAAAGTTAAGAGTTAGTCTCTTTTTCTCAGTAGTGCAAGCCAAATTGTATAACTGAGGAAGGCTGTGAAATGGATCAGCTGAAACATTATGGGGGTAAAAAAAACAACAAGTAATGTGTTCAGTAGTCCAAACAACTCTTGGAATGATAATAAATCTCAAAATTACTGAAGGAGTAAAGAGATAGATATACAGGTATATGTACATCAAAAGAACAAGGTACCATGAAACATACATAGACACTTATTGCTCTCCAATTTTTCAAAAATAACATCAAATCCCAAACTGATGAGATATTTACCTGTTATAAAATACCAAACTTGCATAATTGAATCCGTGTTCACAGGTGGGTCTTTCATCATCATCCATGAAATCATTCAATTTTTAGAAAATTCTCCAGGTCACCCTATCAGATTCCCCTGAAAAAAATCACAGGTGCTCCTGTACCTAGTTTATGGAGAAATCCCATATATTTGGTCTGTATCATTAATAGTTTCCAAAATCTTTGAAATCTGTAGAAGTCAAAAATGTGATTTGATCAGTTGTTTCTTATATACTTATCCTGTTACAAGGCTCTGAAAATGGCCGAAAATCCAAAATATGAAAAGACAATGTGTTCCTCTCTCAACCGGTATGCTAGATAAAGCATTGATGTTTTTATTCCTGTCAGTTATATCATATGGGGTAATTTGTATGCAGTAGCCATATTCATTTCTCTTACAGTGGTGTCAAAATGATTGTGTGTGTTTTTTTTTTCCTCATACATTTGTATATCAGCACATATCCTTCCCCACAGTATCTCCAAAAATTCTCTGAATTCCAATGAAGTTTTGTGGAAGGTAGGTACTAAGGAAGATGTGATTAGATTAGGGGGCTTATCCAGAACTAAGGATTTGTGGTTCCAGGAGTAAAATTTGTGGATTGACTGCATCAAGTTTAGCTGTGCCATAATTATTTTCTTGCATGAGGCTAAATGTATATAGTGTTGCGATTCAGCAGGAAGTTGAGTTGCTTGGCAGAGGTTATTATTGAACTGAGTTCATCTTCCTGGCAATCATTGGTTTTTCATTATCGTGAAAAGTTTGTGTGTCAACTTTTCCGACATTGTCAATCTTTTACGTTTTGCCAAGGATAGAAACCCTTATTGATGATTTGGTCAGCTGTCAGATATTCTCTACATTTAATATCACAGATACCATTTGGTATCACTTATGAGATGGCAACTTTTCAGCATGCTATTGATAAAATTGTTGATTAGAACCTACTTAACAAGTTCCCATATCTTGATAACAATACCATCGCAGGAAGAGACTAAGAGAAACATGACAGATGCATGAAATTATTCCTCACATATCTTTATATTTACCATTTTTTGAAGTCCTGCTTTGAAGTTGAATAAAGCCGTATTTTATTTTATGTTAAAGCTTTTGTATCATTTATGACATCCACCATAGGAAATTTTTCCTATTTGTGATTATATACTGACCAGATTAGCCAAAAATGAAAACTGAGAAAAAAATCACTCCTCTTTATGTAACTCTCACTAAATTTGCACATAGAAGTCTGTTGGTGGCAAGAATTTGTTTTTGTTTTGAAGCATTTCAGCATATTGTCTTGCATTTTACAATCCAGAAGATACTTGCTTTTGTTCTGGTCTGTTGAATACAGATGCCCCATGAATGGTTTTTCCATCATCTACTTTCTCCAAAATTATTCAGTAATGCTCTTTTGATAACCATCAATTATGTAAAAATTAAAAAATGATTAAACTTTTCAATTTATGATAAATTTTTGTTCAAATAATAATTAAATCATCAATTTTCTCCATATTATTGATACACAACCTTATTTTATACTTTTGATAAAAATTATCATTGATACCCGAGTTATAGATGTTTTCATAGAGCCGTACACATTATTCAACTAATCAAATATTGTTTTAATCACACTAGACTTGAAAATACAATACTATTTTTCATGTTTCAACTTCGTTTTCATTTAACTAACACAGCAATGAAAATGTTCTTTTTCTAGAGTTTGGCTTATTTAAGTTGATAGTCAAAATTAATTTTGTATATCAAAAAGTTCACACTAGACTTTTTGTCTAATACCTTGATGTCTTTGAAAAATCTTTGCCCTTGATTTTAACCTCTAAAAGTAAAAAAAAGATTTCTTTTGATTCTGACCTTAGAAAATAAAAAAAAAGTTCCTCTTTCAGCATTAATTCAACCCCTAAAATACCCCCCACCCCATTTTTTACCTCTACTAGTGGAAAAGTGGAGAAAAAAAAATCTTCCTTCAATTTTGAACTATAGATGAAGAAAAAAAATCTTCTCTCACATTTTGACCTTTTAAATAAAAGAATTTCCCCATTCAATTTTGACTTTAAAAGTAAATGAAATCTCCCCTCCTTAATTTTAACCCCCAAATTCCCCTGCATTTGGACCAGTGGAAAAAAAATTACCTCACAATGCGGTCCCTTAAAAGTGAGAAAAAAATCCACTTGGAAAAATTTTTTTTAAATCTCCCACTCAAATTTCAACCCTAGAAAAGAAAAAAGGAAACTTCCCATAGATTTAGACACCGAAAAGTGAAAAATAAAAGTTCAATCAATATAATTTATGTGACCACTGATCCTCAAATTTTTGGTTTTGGAAAAATGTACCTTCACTGTACTACAACAGAACACGCACTAATCAGAACACCATTATTCAAGGTATCCATGTACAACCAATAAACTTTGCAATGTGATAAAAAATGTTTTTGCTTATTTCTCAATGAAGAACACAATCTATGTCACATTTTGATTTCCAAGAATTGATTTGAGGAAAAAAAAATACTCTCTGATTACTTCATCAACCTTTGATGAATAATTATATAAATAGACCCCCTGCCCCTGAATTAAAACCCCCATAAAACATAACCCTGGCACCTAGGCCATATAAACAAAATAAGAAATACTTATGAAAACCAGTTGGCTGAACAGTAAATTTCATAAGAAAGTTTAATTTACTAAACCATCATTGTTAAAACTCGCTTCAACCGAACCATAAGTCAACACTCCATCTCAGTTAAGAGCGACTTTTTGAAAACCCATTTGTCTCTTACTGTAGAATCTCCCTTATCTTTTTAAAATTCATCTGTCTCTCACTGTAAAATCTCTTATTTATCAAAAAAGAATCCACATAAAACAACCCCCTCCAAGATTAGGTGTTTTTTTATTTTGAAATTTGTCATTAACTCCATATCAATTGAATGCAAGATGTTTAAAAGTAAGTAAATTTAAAACTTAATCAAGGCCACCTCCTCAAAGAACCTCCTCCATAATCTCCCCAAACCCTAGCCCTAAAAAGCAACTCTAAATGCTGTCTTGAATAGATGGTGTCAAGGCCATTGGACAGTAGATTTTAATAAAAAGAAAAATAGTTTAATTTTCTAAACCATCAATGTTGAAACTCGTTTCAACCGACTAAAAGCTGAAGCTCCAACAAATGTTTATTACTCAAGTGCAACCTCTGTGAACTTTGGGTTAAAAACTTTGAAATGAGGGAAAGGTATGACCTAACAACCATTAGAATTAAGCCTGTAGGACAAGTATAATAATTCCCTGACTTCATAGAGAAAGATCTGCCTTGGTAGGAAGTTAAATGCATTGGGGTTAACCTTGGCCAGCTTACCTCTTGTATCAATACTTAAATCCTTAAGAGTTGTCAGAACTGAAAATCATACCTATTAAACCACTACATGGGGGGAAAAAAAATTTTATGTCCACATATTTCATTTTCTGATTTCATCTTCTACAGTGCTGCAAACACCCATATCTACCAAGATACAATGGGGGCTTAGAGCCGGTAGAGCTCTCAGGCTCCTCTGAGTGACATCAGCTGTAACCAGTCCACCAAACCCCCTGCCAACATGTCATGAGCTAGTGTGGCAGGGCGTTGCTTAACAATCCCCATGGTTTGCACAATTAAAATAACCCTGGCTGTTTCTGCTGGGTTATCGGTCCAATAAGTCCCAGCCTCATCACTTGCTGTGGGTTAGGGATGATGTGCTCCAATAGCGAGTACCCAAACACTCACCAAGGGACCAACTGTTCATGCTGGATCCTCGGTCCCAGAAGGCCTAGCCACATCAGTTGCTTTGATTGGGTTGATGTGCTCCAACAATGAGTACACAAACCCAACCCCCCCAAAAACAACCATAGACATTGGCACCAAAAATCAAGAACATCAGGAGGGACATAATCGGTATCAGTAAAATCAGAAAACCCAGAGTAGAACTAATCCAACTAAAGAGCAAATATTTTCTTTACAATTATTGAAAAGAGAAAGCAAAATAAAACGGAGTAGGTTTCCTCTTCAAAAAGTAACTTGAAGACAACATAGTTGGCTTCGAAGATATTTCTGACCACAAAGCCAGCCTCACCATAGAACTCTCTGAGAGGTACAAACTGGACATCATCCAAGTCTACACACTCACTTTGCAGTCAACCGGAGACGAAATAGACAAATTCTATGATGACTTGAATTCCCTACTCCAAGATATCTGAAAATACTTCAATGTCATTATGAAAGACTTCAACACAGGACAAGGAAATGAACGCTGCGTTGGCAAGTTCGGATGTAATGTATGGAACGAGATAGGTGAAGACTTTGCAACCGCGAACGGGTTCAAAATTATGAACACCATCTTCCAGGAAAAAAGTAATAAAAAATGGACTTGGAAGAGCCACAAACATGAAACTAAGAATAAAATAGACTACATCCTAGCAGACGAACAACACCGTCAAAGATATCCAAGTCCCAAATCAAGTTAATATAGGAAGCGACTGCAGAATGGTATAATGTAAAATTCAAATTAATACCAACAAAGAACGTGGGAAAATGTTCCACACAGAACCACAAATAAACATACCAAAAAAGCTCACTTGTTCCTTGAAGCTTGAACTGGAAAACAGATACAAACTTATGATCAAACTAGAAAAGAACAACACAGTAAACAAATTCAACAAATCAATATCCTCTCTAATTGAAGTCACTACTATGTTTAAACCAAAAAGTACACAAACCATTTGTAAAATCTCACATGAAACCAAGAACTTCATGGAAAAACCAAGGAATCTGAAGCCACCGACAACAAGAAGAGAGAAAAATGAAGCAACTAAACTAAATAAAACCATCCAAAAGAAACAAAGTGAAGACAAAAGGAGATATTCAACAGTGATCATCAAAACAATTCTCAAAGAAGTTTGGGGCTTCAAAGCTATTAATAAAAACTCTCAATACAGGTCGGAAACAAATAACTAGTATGTTCGAAGAAAATAGAAATCTAACAGACAGGCCAGTTTGTCAATGTGTCCAAGAATTCCACTAAAAAACATACTCCAAACAAGTAACACAAAACAACGAACAGGATGTGGAAGACATGGGCAAACAGTTCAAGGACTTCCCAGAAGATATGCCATGGGAAGTGAAAAAAGCCATCAAACAAAAAAAGGAAAGGCCTTTGGACCAGATAACTTCACCATTGTCCTACTCAAAAAAGCTTGTAATGTCATCACTAGTAAACAAGCCATTTTATTTGACTTTTGCTCAAAAGCAAAGTAAAGTTTCAGAAGATTGGAACACTGCAATCATAATGTTGTTTCATGAAAGGAAACCTGAAAGACTTCAACAACCACAGACCAATAAGCTTACTCATCCTTTCACCAACCGAATCACAAAAAAGCTAGATGAAAATCAACTACGAGAAGAAGCTGGCTCTAGAAGAAGCTACTCAACTGTGGACTATCTCAATTCAATAAACCAACTAAAAGAGGAAGTAATAGAATATAGAATGCCACTTGCTGTAGCATTTATAGATACTAAGAAGGCCTTTGACTTGGTAGAAATTCCCAGTGTCATTGATGCTATCACTTTACAAGGAGTAGACTCCTTATATGTCAGAGTATTGCAACATATATACTGTCAGAGTAGCTCCTTTATCAGACTATATAAAGACCTCTTTCAGCTCCAAAAAGGGAGAAGACAAGGTGATACCAACTCACCCAAACTCTTTACAGCCGGCTTTGAGATGATCTCCCGAAACCTAGACAGAGAAAACAAAGGAATCAGGACAGTCAGCGAATACGTAAGTAACCTCAGATTTGCAGAAAACATTGTCCTTTTTGTAGAGAACCTCCACAACTTCCTAATAATGCTAGATGAATTGAACGAAGAAAGCAAGAAAGTTGGCTTCATCATGAACTTCATCAAAACAAAAATCATGTGTAACAAACATGTCAGAAATAAGCGCACAATGATTAAAATTGAAAATGCAAAGCTGGACATCTGCCAAGAACAAGTCTCCATGACATCCTCAAGAGAAGAAGAAATCAAGCAAAGAATCACTCTTTGATGGCAAGCCTTTGGTAGAGCAAACTCAATTTTCAAGAACAAGTAGTTTTTGTGGTAGGCAAGTACATACACACAGACAGACAGACTTTTGGCAAATTTTGGTAAAGATGCAATACAGTGAAACATTGTTTATGCAACCACTGAAACATTTATAAAATGGTTTTGACACTCATTTTTCATGAAGAAATGAATCCATCATAATATGAATATCTTACTTTTGGTGATAAGAATTTAAAAGTAATAGTCCAATTTCAGCAATATTTTAAAGTATAGATTTCAGGCACAATATAAATGGATTCTAGTCTCAAATGTAAATTCCTGATTTTCATTTCCTTCACTGAGTTGCTTTCCTGTTTTGCTGAAATCATTTTTCAAATTTCATATCTTTCTAATTATTATTTACAAGTAATGTTGATATTTTTGTGATTTACATATATTTTCAATTACAATTTATTTACATGGGTGATAGTTTTGACATTGTAAAAGCTGATTACTATTTAGACGGATAAGTTAGGTCAGAGGTTTGGTTTGTCCGAGTGGTCATTTAGCCAGTCTCATCTGTCAACCTTTATTGCATGCAAGTGACAGGATATCTTGTCTAGATATTGTGGAATGGATGACAGAGAAATAGTGTACATTATGATACAAGCATGAAATTTGGTGTGTTTGTTCTCCAGAGGTTTCTGATCAAATCTATCAGATTAGACATTTAAAAATCCAAGATAGTCTCCTAATTGGCTTCCTGAAGTTGATTTTCATTCATAGAAATGTGTGTAGTTGGCCAATTTAAATGATTTTGGTGTTGATTTGAATATTTTAAGATATGATAGAATATTTTTGGCTAGTTTAACACTGGTATGATTATTGTTGTGGTTTGATATGACAGCTGGCCACTATTGACCAATATATCTGTCATGTTTCCCCTTTATGCATTCACCCCCAGTCAGCTGGACTGCTGGTCTCTCCAACCTGATAAGCAGTATGCTTACCACGCTCTCCAAGCACTGCCTGTGTTGATGGAATAGAATTGTATGGCCTGTGTTTGCTGGCAAAATGATCCAGTCTTGCTTGAACCACAACCATTGGCTGAGCTTGCTCTGCCACATATTCAGACGATAAATCTCTCCAGCTGTTGCAGGTCAAAATTACTAACTGATGTTGAATGTTGGCTGAGATTGGTGAAGGTTCAGAGACTTCATTACTTCTGCAATTGTTTGAGGATTTGCTGGTTCCTGTCACTCTTCTTTATTTGTAGTCCCTTTTTTGACCTGGTTCCAGATTCCAGTCTGGACTTCTTGTTCACCTCAATCACTATGACCAACCTTTTGTACTTGTCATCATAGGATTCTATCTCCTCGATGAGGTGCTATGATGACTGTATGTCTCCTTGGTCACTCTCTCCAAAATATTCGTATGAGCTTGAAGAATTTCAGCCAGCTGTGACTCCTGACATGTATTATGCAGGAGATGACTGGTTCTCATCCTTGAAGAATTCTTGCTAGTCAGAATGCCTGGCATGAGATGAAGAGTTGCGAGAAAAACTGACAGTCATTTTTCAGCACCAAGTCTTCAAACAAACAGCTTGTTTCAAGACTTGTGTTCTTATTTATAATAGAGTAAGCATTCATCTTTATTACGTTGGTGATGTGTACCAACCATTTCAGAATATTCTTTGTATATAGTGCTAGTAGGTCAACTTCATTTAGTATGTACAAAAATTTACAAAATCAGTCTTTTTTTAGCCAACTTTCTCCTTCTAAGTGTTTTTTTCTATATGAATGGGGCTGTCCCATGAATAACAGATTGTTTACATTACTTGCTGTAGCACCTAAAATGAATTTGCGATGAAGTTGAAGTTCTATGAAATCCCAGAAGTTTTCCATTAAGATGAAATTTGAATATGTTACCTGCATTCATGACAAAAAAAGTGAGGAGAGGAATATTCTTCTCTTTCCTAAATCACATTTACATAATAATATTCTTTTTTAAATCAATTTTCCAGATAAAAAATGAGAAAATACCTAGAGAGAGAGGACAGAAGAAAGCAGACTTTACCATGTTTATGATTAATGTATACATAACTTATTCATTTACTATTGAATCATATTGTATTTTTGACGATTTTTTCGGTTTTTTGTTTTCATTTTGCTTGTTTTGACGGGATTAACTTGGAAAGTCATTTGAAAACGAATGGTTTTATTACTAAAACAACTCTGAAGTTATGAAAGAACTAGCTTCAATGAACGTGATCCATAGAAGAACTGCTGGTGAAGATTTTCTCAAGAAGGTGGAGAAAGCATTGACTAATTACAATCTGGTTTGGAAATGTCTAAAATTTATTATAACTGATGGTGAAAAGAATATATGGTGTAGGAAAAGGTTTTGTTGGACAAGTCTACAATGCTAGTGCCAGTATAGGATTTACAAAGCCTATAGTATTTCACTGTGTCATTTATCAGCAAGCACTATACGGGAAAAATTTAGATTTTTCATTTGTGATAGAACCAGTCATATCAACAATTTTATTCAATTGCATGGACTCAATCATCATTACTTTTGAACATTTAATTAAATAGGAGTTGAATGTGAAGATTTGCCCTACTATAAGATACCTTGGTAGCAGGAAAGTTATCTCATCATTTTTTGAACAAAAAAAATTGTGCTTCGCTGCTACTTGCACACAGTGCTTATGGAAATTGGCATTCACGGCTGACTTACTGATGCATCTTGATGAGTTCAATGTTGGATTGCAATGCAATTCTAAAATTATACGTGACCTATATTGTGGAGTAGAAGCTTTTCAGCATAAACTTAACTTCTTCCAATCACAGCTAATGATGAATAACTTCACCCGCTTTTCCTGCTGTGAAAAATAAAACCAAGAAGCAAATTCTTTATTTCCACTCAAATTCGCTAAAAACATTCTCACTCTCTGTTGCTCACGCCAGTATTCAAAGGTAAGAGCTTTATTCTTAGTATGCTTTATTCATCAGGTGTACTGACTGCATGATGTGATCTGATGGGCTTGCCTTGTCCTGGTGACACTCATGATTATACAATTGAGCTTGTCCAACCACTGTTCTGTTGTAGTGTTCCTAGTGATCTCGGTGCAGCCATTTCTATATGAAGGTCGCCTAACATGATCAAAATTTGTCCTCTCTATATATTTTGGGTTACTCCCTTTGGATTTGCTCTGCTGGAGCCTACAAGGTTTGGTCAGCAGCAACAACAGGTGGCTGCCTTTGGTCCAGGAAAGCCACCATTTCACAAACCTTCTCCAGACATGTTTGATGGTTGCAACATTGATTACAAATTCACTCCTACTTCTAAAGCCCAACTCAAGGCTCACAAATCCAACTTACAGGAACTACTAATAAAGGAGTTGAAATGAAACACGGTTTGCGAATAATATTGTATGAAGAAAAGAATTTTGTTTGTTCATCTTTTAGATTTTAATGAAGCAAATGAGTTTGGCGTTACCTAAGCCCAGCTTGAATATATTTATGATAATTAAGAAATGGATATATGATCTGGCAGAATGATTATAGATTGCATTATTTTATGTTGTAACTGATCTCTCGTTATTACGCAGTGAATATGTCATTTGGCTGAGAACATTCATCATTCGAAGTATAGTTTCAATATAACGCAATTTATAATCATATATATATATGTATATATATATATATATATATGTGTGTGTGTGTGTGTATATTCATCACTGACACATGATGGTCTCAGTTCTTGTGGTAGTTGTCTATCAACAACAAGTCATTTACATCTTGGTTGGGTAACAATACTGCGAATAATCGCATAATAATTGCAAAAACACAATATTTTCATTCCATCTTTTTCACCTAAGGTTGAAGCATTTTGTAAATGAGTCATTCATTTTATTATTCATTCAATTTAAGGTACAATATTTGTATACATTAAAAACGCCCTTGTATGTAAACCACTTGAAAAGAGCTTACTCCCATATTTTTGGAAAAAATGTTTACCATAGAAAAACTTGGATTTCATAAATTTTAAAATTAAAAAAAAACAAACAGCAAAAAAATCCCAGATCTGGGTTTAAAATCCAAGCAGTAGCAGCCTTGCTCCACACCACTATATACCTGGCTGGGATGTGTAGCCTGCTCAGCCTTATCTAAAACAGCTGGAGCACAGTCTGCTGACAAACAACATGATGACATCACTTCTAAATTACACCTAGCATCTTCTTCTGGTATTCTGTGAAAAAGTTTTCACAACCTCAAAGGTCAGATGAAGTTACCAGCGCTCATTTATTGGTCATTTCTAGCCAATTTTCAAAGTTATGAGCCACAATTTTGCACCAAAAATGCTGAAATATAGCGTATGGGTACATCTTCTCATGGCAAAGATCACAATCTATGTGACATTGACTTCTGAGGTCATTCTAGGTCACAAGAAACTATTTCTCAAGGTTTAGGTCACAATTCGGTACCTATGAAACTGAAATTGGGCATAGGCTTATATCTTTCCATGGTCATATGAAATGTTGAGTTAACTTTTGAGGTCATTTCCGGTCATGTGTAGCCAATTTTCAGACTTGCGAGGCATAACCTTTCAGAAAGCTGAAATTGATAATATGGGTAAAGACTGAGCAAGATCAATCCTGGTCATTTCTATTCGATTTTTTAAGTTTTTGGCAATCATTTCCCACCTCAATATCTGATATTTAGCATAGGGTAAATCTTTTCTTGATGAAGGTCAAAGGCAATACCATATTGACCTCACAATTCATTGGAGGTCACTTGAGGTTATTTTTGTCTCAGAATTAGCATTTGCAAATACATTTGAGGTTACCTGAGGTTACTCTAGCTATAATTTTGCACCCATTAAACTGAAATTTGGCATACTGGTAGATTCTTTCGTGGCCAGAGTATTTAGACATGCGAGTTAGTCATCAGCATCATTTGCTGTGACCATATGTCATTTTTGCCACTTCTAGCAAACTTTTTCTCTTGGCCACAATATTGTAACTTGGATGCAGAAGTTTTGCACGGCCGAGATTATAGGCAATGAGGGGTTGATAGTGAAGGTTACTAGACGTCATCTGTGATCATTTCTGAAAATTGTAACAGAGAACAAGAATAATCTCTCAAGATCACTGACCTTTAACTGAGTTCTCCATGCTCTTCCCATGGAGAGCGCTATATTGGTTGTTCTAGGGTTGGATCCTTGCAACCAATGGGAAAAACACTCATGCGTAAACAGTATATAGAATCACATTTTCCTTTGCTGTGATGTGTTAGAAAAATATCAAAGAACATATTTTCCTGTTTGCATATATTCTGAATTTTTTTTCCCCCACGCAACATCAGGTACCCCTTCTAGTTTTTCTATATTTTGAATGAAAAGTTCACATAAAAAGTTTTTAGTTTCATTTTTTAGTATTAACTTATTGTCTAATTTGCTGGTTGACTTGATATCATACAATATATAAAAAATTGCACTGTTGGGAAATTTTTTAATCTTTTTTCCAGTTCTAGAGAGGAAAAGATTAACTTCTTATAAAAATTAATAAAGTAACAATAATAATGATAATCCTCTTTTCTTTTTCAGTCTTTGAAATTGAATGTAGATGAGAAAGACATGGAGAAGGAACATCAATACCAAATTACTAAACGTAGAAACCTCCGTGAAAAAGCCCAGTCGTCAGGCAAGAGGAACAAAAGTACTTCTTAACCAATTGCCTTCTTTTCCTCCTAAATAACAAACACAACTACCACCACTACCACCCTTCTTATTCTTCTTGATGTGCTACAGGCTGTGCTGGGATTATGCCCACACACACATACACACTCGCACACAGTGTCCACTTTCATACATCAAATCGATAGTCTGTCAGCCCATACATACTGTCTGTCCATTTATTCTATTACTATTAAACCTACTACTATTTTACCCATCTGAAAATAAGCTTGGTAGGTATATTCCCAAATTTGACTATTAATGATAGTCATTTATATTGTAAATTACATAGGCATTCCTGCTGGCTAATGAATACAAGGTATCTTAACATAGCTTACAGTAGTAGGCCCTTGAAAAGAATGTTAATGTAATATAGTATAATAATGAGCCTGAATTTCTGAACCTAACAACTGAACCAGCATTATTATTAGTATATGGACTTGTGTCCACCAACCAAAACATCTGCTACAGAACATTTCATCACATTTGAAACAGATGTCTTTAATCCCCTTTTAGTAAAAGTCATTACTTTTTTTTTTATTATAAAATTGTAAATCTTTATTTCTAATGAAATAAATATTTTGATTTTAATTAATCAACCTAAATTGGTAGAAGCTTTGTATTTATCTGCTTGAAAGAATGCCCGCATATTCTCTTATACCACCTCAAATACATATACAATTCAGTGAGTCAACCAAATATTGACAAACTCACTCAATATGTGATTCCTTTTGTCTATCCGCCTCATAAGACTTTTCCACCTACCTGTTGCTGTAACATATCTCTTAGTCCCCTCTGAGCTCTCTTCATTTTTCTCCCATAGCTGATATGTTAGATGACTGGGCAGACAGATGTGTATACAGAGAAAGTGGGAAGATCACTTAGTGTGTGCTGTGATGTATTCTAATTTATATATTTTATCTCTATGTGGTTCAACTTCAGATTAAGTTTGATTGTCTTAAAGCTTTTGATGTGACCTTCAATTTATTTTATCATTTGACTCACTTTTAACCTTCCTTT
Source organism: Thysanoteuthis rhombus (assembly GCA_963457665.1). NCBI lineage: Eukaryota > Metazoa > Mollusca > Cephalopoda > Oegopsida > Thysanoteuthidae > Thysanoteuthis > Thysanoteuthis major. Next base: position 6,935 of record CAUOPZ010000015.1, on the reverse strand, counting down.
TCTTTCAGTTTGTGCTGCTAAATAATCTCCTATTTCTCATCTCCATCATATGCATATCAACACCAACTCTAACCTACTATGCCTACAATTAACTAAGATAAAAACACCACTTAGTAGTCATTTTTGTTTTGTTTTTTTCAACATTCCTTTTTCATCTAAATCGCCAAAGTTCAAGTCCTACAATGCAGACTGAAAAATCTACTTTTATTTTTTTCATTTATGAACATCACAACTTTATTATTATTATTACTATTATTATATTTTTTTATTTCTTTTTTTTATTTATAGATATTTTTCAAATTTGTAACATTTCAAATCTTTTTAGATTAAACTTTTTCTTTTCTTTCCTCCTCCAGAAATCTCAGGACTCAATTCCTATTTGATATCTTTTTATTTAATATCTTTCTTTTTACTGTTAGAAAAGTTCCATGATGTGGACCTATTTTATTTATACTTTTCTGATTATATATTTTTTTCAGTATAAATGCTTTTATAGATTATTTTTTTCCTAACTTTGTTTTCAATCTGATGAAGATTTATTTTTTCATGCTTTTTATGTAATTGATTAATTATTTCTTGAGTAAGATAACTTTTTTCTGTGTTTCAATATATTATAAAATAGAATGATTTTGGTTGTTGTCTGGTTTATTAGGTTTTTTAATCCTTTTTATGGATAACAAATAACCCTGTGATCCAGTTGTGTTATATATATATATATATATATATATATAGTACACAACTGATGATCTCAACCAGAGAGAATTTACACATAGTACCATGAAAACAAAGTACATGTAAAACAGAAAAAAAAAACCTGAAGAAAATTACATGAATTACATCAACAGATTTTGGGAAATAAGTGACTGAAGTGACATAAAAAGATTTTTGAAAAAGTTTTTTTTAATGTGTTTAGTGTCTAAAGCTATAAAGCTTTCTAGTATATATATATATATATTTATATATATATATAATTTACTCATATATACAAATAAATGTCATTTAGGTTTTGTTTTTTCAGAAAGCGATTATTATAAATTTATTTTAACCTAACCTCATATTGGTAACTTCACAACCTTTGACAGCATCAAGTATTTTTGAGACTTGGTAAATAAATATGTTGCAAAATATAAAAAAAATTATCAGAATATGGAAATCAATCCACAAAAGTCAGTTTAAACCATAACTATCATACTATAGAAGTAATTCTCACTGATAGTAGGAAATTTGTTTGATCACCTGACATCATACAGTGAGATGCAATGAAGTAATTCATGAGAAAGCCTTTTTTTAACAATTTGTTATAATTTCAGTTTTATGTCTACAATCTTGAAAATACTTGCAAAATTGCTGAGAGGTATTTATGCAATATGAGACAGATATAATTTGCCAATATTATAACATTCCATCAGGATGTACTCAACAATCTTATGTCATTTTTACTGATTTTTGTTGACATTCCTGTTATATTTCATTGTACAAGCATTTTTATCAAGTCTTACCTTCAAGAATTTTGAGGAAACCTTTATAATTTTAAACTTGAATTCTCATATCATTTTTTTTCTTTCCAGATGTGCTTGGAATAGTTGTCTTCATCATCATAATAGAAAATTAACTTTCTCAGATTTTATTTAGGCCAAATTGAATACAATATGTAAATTTTGATACTTTTTTCTCTACATTTTTTCTTGTTTAATGAAGTATCTGTATCAGAATTTTTTTGTCTATAGCCTGATGATATTTTACTGTAAAAAAATCTTTTTCTCTTTCATGTTCACACTATTAAGCTTCTTTGATAATTATATTATTGTTATAAAAGCAAAAATTAAGAATTGAAATTTTCCAGTTCACACCATAAATTTTCCAGAAATACCTGAATTGAATTGTAGTTATCCACTTCCTTTACTAATGCTAGACTGCTTCCTAATTGAAACCATA
>CAUOPZ010000014.1:32500-47500 GCA_963457665.1 Thysanoteuthis rhombus | reverse complement strand
TGTGTGTATATATGTGTGTATGTGTGTGCATGTGTATATATGTGTATATATGTGTGTGCATGTGTATATATGTGTATATATGTGTGTGCATGTGTATATATGTGTGTGCATGTGTGTGTATGTGTATATATGTGTATGTGTATATGTATGTAAACTTTCACTTCCAAATTTTACTTACATTCTCACTATATTTCCAGCGTATCTATACTTTTTTTTTTTTTTCTTTTTCCAGAGCACGTAAAGTTCCTATTATCATCCGCCGTTACCTACCTGATGGCAGTTATGAAGACTGGGGAATAGAAGAGTTGATCATTACAGAGTGAATTTGTATTTTTTTTTTTTCTCATCTTGTAGATATTCACCTTCTGAAGAATGCTTGTGGAGTGAATGGACTCTGAATTTTTGAAAAAATTAATAAAGTTCTCATACCAATTAGTTTTCAATTTTTGTATAATCAATTCATTTCACTACAAGTGGGGTTCAACATATATACTGTAATTTTATTGGATTATATTAATCTACACAAAATTTTTGAAACAATTTATCAAAGATATAGAACTACTCCAGTTCACCTTAAAGAATCTCGTAGTCAGTGAATTAATGGCAACATCTGTTATAATCACATCCCAGCAATAAATATAAATAAAAATGTCCAGTTTGTCAGCAGGAAAAAAAATTCAAAGAATAACTCGTTAAGAAAACAGATACTACATAATCTTCAACTAAACGATTTTCTCATGGTACTTGAAAACTCCTAGTGTGTAGTTTAATTACATAAATTGGTGGTCCTATTCTCTCAAATAATGTAAGAAATCTGTTAGGAAAAAAATGTAGTCTGTGTTTCATTCAGAACCACCAACTCACACCTATCAAAATTGGGGGGGGGGTCATGCTCTCCACCCCCACCCCATCTAATCTGGAACTAAATGACATCACTACAACTACACTATTACAAAACAAATATAAAACCTAGCTTCTGGTGTAAAAAGGAAAGAAACTGCAGGAAAGTAGTATTATAAATCATTTGTATATGTGATTACTTTGAAGCTGGCAAGATAAGTTTCATGATGTAATTTCAAAGCCCAAGTACATTTCCTAGTGAATTTAATCTGAACTACTCTGAAGCAACACGTTACATGTATTCACTGTAAAAACTTACTAAAAAGAATGCTGACTGGTACATTACTACACATAGGTTTCAAAAATGTTAAGTTTGGTTAACTCTATAAATATTATAGGTTTGTTTCCTTTTATAGGTATGCTATCTGTACAAATTTCTCTTTCTGGATTTTCCATACCTTCAGCCGAAACGTGAACGTCTCCCTTCTGTTGTCAAATTGGGGGGAGGGGCAACGCATACTCTGAAAATGTTTGAAAGTTAAACAAGAATTTATAACATTTGAAAACTGCACCCAAGGAATGCAGTCTCATTTAGACAAAGTAAATTCTGGAGTTTGTTTTAGTATTAATATTTTTCTAAGTTATGTACACCTCACAAATCACTTGAGCAGCTTATAATAAAAAATAAATAAACACACACAACACAACATCACATTTACTTTTTTTTCATTTATTCTTTAAAACAAATTGCAGTAGATTTACAAGTATAATAATGCCAAAATACATTTTTATTTGTTTCTGATGACCCCAGAATATGATTGTGTTTGGCACAATTCTCACGTGTTCACATTTTGAAAAGGTATTCATCCAGATAACTTGAGTCACACTGAGGGATTGTTGCAGAGTCCAACAGGAAGCTAGCACCCCTTGCTGCTCTTTACCTTGTGATGAGAAATGATTGGGAGTAGCAGGCAGGAGACTGATCAGGTTAGAAGAAGCAAGATATATATATAATATATATATATATATAAGATTGGTGGAGACATGCACACACACTTGCACTGAGTTGAGAGGTCAAACAGAACAGTAGCCCACCTCTAGAAATTTCTCTTTAGAGAATCTTAGTTTACAATTTCTGGCCACATGTCTCATTATCAATGTAAGAGCTGTCAGGGAGAAAAGGAATTGCTCTAGTCTTCAAGCTTTGGTTTAATATAACAATTGTGATCAAATGGAAGGAGTGGCCAAGGTAGATCCCTTGCTAGCCAATCCATTCCTGTTAGAGCAGCTGCAGAGGATTAGAATTTGATGCAGTACAACAATGAATGCACACTGCATCCATTCTCGAGGTCATACTAGTAGGCATGAATAGTGGGCAAGACAACAATTTGGAAGTATCATTTGCATAAGGCAAAAACTGAGCTGCATTTGCCCCAAGAACATGCCATATTTGTATGTCTGTCTAAGTCTCCAACCAATTGCCACGGATTGTCCCTCTTCAAGATATGAGAATATGAATTGATGCCCAACAGACAAATGTACATGTGACAAAATCATACTGGGGTTTTCCGTGTGTGTATCTGTACATGGGTTCATTAAAGCATGAGCTTTTTTTTTTTTTTTCAACCCTCTTACTGTCTCATCTGCAAGTAGATTTTCAAGCCAGTGTCCCATGACACTAAGGATGTGGAAGGTGGGAGCTATATGCCTTGATTAAGGCCAAACCTCACCCTAGCAACACCATCGATAAAAAAATAATCAGGAATGTCAACCTAAAAAGGCCACAAATTCACACAATGGTACTACTAGCACTTACTAGAAAGTAACTTTCCAGAAAATTTGGCAAGATGACAATTGAGAGAAGCAAGGAAGAAGTTGCAGGAAAGGGAACAGTAGGAAGGAAGCTTAAGATTTTCATCTTTATTGTCATCATGAGAATGTAGACTGGGCTGTTGAGTTTGTTTCTACATACATCTTCATGCGATCAGGAGAGGGCTGGGTGGAGAAAGGGGAAAATTACATTCAAATGCACTCTAGCATAAAAACATTGGGGGGTGCAAACCAGGTATGAACTGATGCAATGTAGCTAACAGCCAGAGCAGGTGAAGAGTCTACAAAATTCAATTCTGCTTTTCATACCATCAAATAAATGAGTTTGATTGATCACAGTAGGAGGTGGGCCGATTTAAAATCAACTGGCTGCTCTTATCCTGTTTATAAATTACAAATAGCAAATCGACCAAAATAACATTCCCAAGACTCATTATTCTACAAAGTCAGTCAACCAAAATCAGTGTGAGGCGGTGGCGACGGCGGCATTCTTCAGAAATCTTTACATTCAAATTATATACGTGAGTGGTGAGCTGTGTGCAATGAGAGGTGAATGAAGGCACTCCTGAGCTCCAACAGGATGAAAATGATTTTGTGGGGAAAAAAAAACCAAAAAAAACTTATGACCCTGAACATGCTTATCCCACTTGTAATAGCTTCAAGAAAGATGAAAAGGATGATTTTAAAAAGAAATCATTAATGCAAACGAAGATTGTAAACCAAGGAAAGGGAAAAAATAAAAAAATTATTTAGGCATAAAAAACATTTTGGGATACACTCGAAAGTTTTCATTGATAAAACTCACAAAAACTAATTTGTTTAGTTGACAAAGTTCAAAAAGATTCATTAGTAAAATATTAGTTGGATATATCTAAATAAATTCTCGAATTAAATGATTGAGACTAAAACTCATACTGTGTTCAGCATGCTTTGGAGGATATGCAGCATGCACACAAGCACTAATGAAATGATGAAAGTTGACTAGATTGTGAAAGATGGGTACATATAAGAGTACAACGGCATGGGAGAGCTTCTTACTTGATAACAATAGTGTTTATATGATTATTAGATCAAGTGAGGTATAATAAATATCTAAGCATATTAAAAACTGGAGCACAAGAACTTTAGCTCATTTCTTAGTGAGAAAAAAAAGCAGGCTGGGATTATAAGTGACTCAGTTTAAAGCTGTAGCTTTACACGCTACCTCTCTAAAGTTACATACTGCTTGCGAACTGTATCAAAACCAGCCACATTTCAACCATCATATAAGATATTCCATTGGATCAACAAAACTAGAAAAAAGACTCATTTATAAGACTAATATGCTTGTACACAAACAATTACATACTTTAAGCAGCAGAATTTAATAGAAGCATTCAAGTATCAGATTACAATGAAAATCAGAATGTAGTCATAGTTTACTGATGATGTGCATACATTAAGACATTATAAGAGATCATAGTTAATAACACCAATACTGTACTTAAGTCTTATTTGTGTTGACCAACACAATCATCTACTATATTACAAATTAATTGATAATGCAAATAAAATAGATAACCTAAAATTGTATGCAGAGAGTCTCTTTATTCACAATATCAAGTAGATTAATTGTACCAATCTGCTGGCAACTATGTATGAAAAAATACTTTTATGTGAAAAGAAATGGAATTCTTTTTTACAAATGAGAATAACGAACAGCAGACATTATTTTGACCACAAATCAACCAAGCCAAAAGTCAATGCAGTTAGTGTCACAACATTCATTCAGCCTCAAGATCTTAAATTTGGTATCAAGCAGTTGCATTTAATAGTTCATAAAATTAATTAACATATTTTCTAAATCAAATATCTATAATTACTTTCTGCATTTATTCCAGTTTTGGTGATGAATAAAATATATATGGTAATCAAATTAATATTCTGTTTCGGCAGGAGAAAATACTTGAAGCATTGAAGTAAGAAACTAACATGAAATTCAGAATGGCAAAAACCATTAAATTCAGAATTAAATAGGGGTCTCAGCTTATCTGTCGAAATATATTGTAATTGTTTATTGGATGGTAACAGTTAGTTTCAAGATCAACTAGGGAAGAGAAAAGGTTAGAGAACAAAACATCAATCAGCTGCTGCTAAAAAATAGGAAGAAAGCAAGCAACATGGCAGAGTTTGCAAAGGTCAAGATTTATTACTTGATAAAAACTAAAATCTCAAGCTAATTTCCAAGAAACCTGTCTATTAAAGCACAAAAAAAGGTTAAACTTCATCTTTGGTACACTAGTCCTTAGAAATAGTAGAAATTTACAAAAAATAAAAAAATAACTTATAAAATTGTATTATACTGCATTCAATGGCATTTAAGACCCCCTTCCTTTTTCCAAAAAGATGGCTCAAGGGTAACCTTATCACATGTTGTCCAGTCCCACATTGGCCAGGAGGAGTTTTGAAAAAATGACTGATAAATGAGAAAAATTCAGGGGAATGCATATTTCTTAATATTCCTTGCTGAAATAAGGGTCTTATGTGCCATCAAATAAGGTAATCTTTCACAATTCACTTGCTCCAGGAGGTAAATTTGATTAGCACAGTACCTTCACAAATCTCTCATGAGTGGCCCACATAACTAGGATTACAAGTTGTACTTCACTAAGATTAAGACAAGGCCCAGAAATGTACCTCCTCCTCCCTCCCTGATTTCTTAAATGTTTTTGAGACAGACACAACCCAGTGGGTAAGAGGAGGACTGATGGTAGTGGCAATGGTGGTTGAGGTGGTAATGGTGGTGTGGGCTTATGCCAGGAAAGGTGGCAGCAGTTATAGTAATCAGTTATCAAGTCATCACCATCATTGTTGTTGTTATTATCATCATTATTATTATTGCAATAAAAACAGTTTTGGAAAATAAAAATACACAGGGGATTTCTCTGTTACAAGTTATCACAAAAATGTACAGTGATGACAGCACTAACTGTCCTGTTTTGTCTTATTTTTGTATTCATATAATCTGAAAATAAAAAGCACCAGGATTTTTAAAAAGCTCAAAGAATCAATGATTTGGTGATATATTTCCAGAACCCCCAAAGATTTCTTTTTTTTCTTTTTTCTCCATATTTTGGGCTCGAGATAGGGTGGCGTTGGATAACAAATTGTTTTCCAGTCAAATGACAATCATCTAGTAGAAAACTGGAGGATTGCCAAATGGCAAACATTTCATCATCTTTGGGGAGGTAGGGAAGGGGCAAGATAGAGGGTTGCTGGAGAGAAATGAAGAGATTTCTACATAGTTAAACCATTCCAAAATATGCGAGGAGGAGGAGGAGGAGCCCCTGCCATACTCCTGACAGCCAGCTGGCAGCAGCACCAGACTGGGCAGGGGCCCTGTTCATTAGCAGCAGACAACAGGCAGATGGGCAACATAGTACCCTAGTACCTCTTTAGAAGATAAGGAGCTGGAGGATGGCAACTATAATGATGATGACATGTGGGGCTAAGAGTAGAAGGAGCTGGGATATTGAAAAATAATTTAAAGAAAGGAAAACAAAACAAAACCAGGGTAAGAAAGATTTCAACTGAAGCCAACAGCCATTAAAGTTTAATGGTAGTGTAGGTTAGAGAAAAAAAAACTCCCTTTTTTTACTTCTCTCAGAGATATCCTGCTTCTTCAGCACAAGTTAGTGGTTGTTACTGGTTTATACTGGCAGTACCACAATACCACTGGCCATCAATAAATTGTGCACAGGTCAGTCAGTTAGTTGGTCAGTGGGGAGGGGACTGGTTGTAAGGCAAGTTGAGAATTGTTTTTGTTGCTGCTGCCCTGGACAACATTCAGGACCAAGTGAAAGAAAAGTTTCAAATGGGTCCATTTTTCATAGATGCTGTTATGGCTTTTTCATACTTTTCCATAGCTTCTTTTGCTTGAGACCTATGAAGAAAACAAAATGTATAACAGTATGGACAAGGTTCATGCAAAAAAAGAGCTTAGAATTAGCAATGACAAAATCAACAAACATTACTCAATAGTTATTCATAAATCTCATTTATATATAACAAAGGGAACAATCTGATCAAAGATTCTACTGACTGACGACTGAATGAATTGATAACCTGAAAATTGTTCCAGCAATTTCAATTTTGAAGCATTGCCAAGCTTATTCAAACTTCCAACAACTAAATTGGACAGCCAGTTTTTCAGAAGGTTTAGAAGATTGCTGCCCTACATTTAAAAAAAAATTATCCTATTATATAAAAATCATAACTTGTTTGCTTTAGCATGACTGAAACAAACAGATATAAGAAATTAATGAAACTGTGCCATGATTCGAATGTCCAACCTACAGGCAGGCAGGCAGGCAGGCAGGTAGGCAAGTAGTGTATCAGAACAACTTCACCTGGCTTGAATATAGCATGAAATTAGGTTACAATAAACAACTGACCAAGCAAGCAAGCACTAAGTGCAAGTTAAATGACTAATGCCATTAATTGCTTGGCTGGCCTTACTATTGTTTACATGTAGTATGTAGAACTGCACAAAGCTAAATGAGGGTCAAAGGTGTGTGTTACACTAATCCATAAATAACATGAATAATGCAGTCATTTTTTGTGGTTATAATGCTTGAGTTCAAATAAATGAAACAAATAGGTAAGATCAATTTTAACCAACTTTCATTTAGAAAAGCTCTAAAATTTGATCGCATAAAGGTTATTAAAAATAAAAAATAAAACCATATTTTCATATTTACTTCATAAACAAATCATTCTTCTGTCAATTTGGGACCCCCCCAATATATTGCCAAATTTGTCAAAATTTCAATTGAAATTTTATTTGAATGGATTCAAAATCTGTATTATTTTGTACCTACCTAATATCCTCAATCAAATTAGCTTCGGATGATGGATTGTTATTGTCTGTGCTGGAAGTAGATTTGTCATTACTGGCATCACCGGCTGCAATTGCTGGTTGAAATTTATTTTCGGCATCTGCAGGAGCGCCTACTGACTCTCCTCCAGCAACTGTAGTTGGTGCTACACTGTTAGCAGCAGGATCAGAAGTTGAGGCTGCAGCTGAAGAGCTGGCAGTAGTAGTAGTTGTCATGCATGTTGAAGTGGTTGAGGCAGTGGTTGTAGTTGGATTAGCTGCAGCTGGTTCTTCAGCAACTCCAGGCTTGATAAGGCCAACAGATGACAAGAAACTGAAGGGGGAGGGAAATTAAATCAATCAATCATATTAAAATGTCCTATTGAAATCTTAAAATAATGATAATTTATTTAATACAGATACTATTCAACAAAAAACAGAACAACTGTGGATTATAAATGCCTTGTATGGAATTGCAACCAACATGAAGTGCCCTCCTACCTTTCCCGTGAATGATGTATATTAAGTAATGTATTTGACAGCATTTAACCCTTTCAAGCCTACTGGAATATGTATATCCCACGGTTTCTACTACAGGAATATATATGCCTTGTATATCTTTTAGAAATCAACTGGGACATTTTAATTTAGACATCAAGCACCTTAACAGGTTGGTTTTGAAAGGGTTAAGTGAATCAAAATAGCTACTACCGGCTTTATATTTGAAATGGAGGAAAAAAAACTAGTTTGAAAAGATTCAAAAGGAAATACTTTATTGCAACAATGGGAAAGGATAGAATAACAAGTAATTGTTAGACAATCCTTGAACTCTTTATAACAAAAAAAAAAATGATAGAGAATGGTACTCCTATATCTTTGATAAACAGAATATTTAAAATTCTTTCCAGTAAAATGTGATATTGGAGTTTGAGACAAATACTCCTTCATCAGCATTCTAATACATAATTAGCTTTTTATGTTTTTTCACTCATCACAGAGCTTTAAACAAGACAATGTCAATTTCTCCACTTGAATTTAGAGCAATCACATCCTTACCTTACTTGGTATTCCACTATGCACAGGACATAGGAACAAACTCAACATAAATTGAAATTCCAAAAATATCAAAGTTCTTTTACAATTGGTTGTATTAGAAACTGCGCCCCCCCGACAAAACAAAAAAATTAATTTCCAAACAGTTTAACATTTCAATTATTTTCAAATCAAGTCTTTGAAGGTTAGTATGCCTTTAAATACACAAGTTAACCATCCAATTTTTCAAATCTCATTGAAAAAACATTTCCAATCAAGTAGTTAGAATTTTGAATATCTATCAAGTATTAATCAACTTGATGAATTGTGTGGAATATTGCCTTCAATTTTCATCGATGATACTTTTCACTTCTTTATATAGTTTTATGCATCAATATGTAACTAGTACTAATATATCTTCTATAGTTACAAACTAAACTAAATAGTATAGCCATATGAAATGATGCAAGAACCTTTCAAAATGTGATATCAGGATTTGAATGCTCAAAATGAAGACTTGTACAATCTGCAATCAAAGCTGTTTATTACAGAAGTGGCTGTTAATTTATTTCACTTAACATCAATCCTGAAGTTATTATAACAAATAAAACCTTCATATTTTTAGTAGATTCCCATCTCTGTTCTGATGAGCCAACATCAGATCAACCAACAAAATAATATTATAGAAGCCATGTCATAACTACTGTCTAGTGAACGGCAGCTGTTGGGGTCAATAACTTAAATTTTGATTTTAACCTCGGTATGTTAATATATAAACATTGCAGAACAAATACTTTGGAACACTTCTTCTTTAATGAATGATTATCAATTCCAGAAAAATCCCAAACATATTTACAATATATCTGCAACTAAAAGAAAAAATTACTTAAAAAACTTGAGATTATCTGCTTTGAACACAATTGTGAGATGCTAAGTGCAATCAATATCTCATTAAAAAGATTCAGTAGTGATGATACGCAAGCAAAAGGATGAGTTTGCAATGTGAAACAAACAACATAAGGGGACACATGCAGAGTCAGGTTAAATTCAAGATTTATCCACCAAGTCCTTCCAATATTTGCCAGGCTTTTCAAATATTCAAATAACTGAATCTGTGAACAAATATCCGGAAAGCTTAAAACCCGACTCTTAAAAACAATGGAGTATCAAAGAGGAAATTTATTATGAACTAAATATTCAAAGTATCTAATTATCTACCAATCATAATTAGAGGTATGACTGTTTTTAAATAAAATCATGAGGTTTGAAACATTTTGATGAACCAACAAGTAAGCTCAAGAATCAGTTTTATGTTAGCAAAGATTCTGTAATAATGAATAAAAACTAAGTATCTGCACCAGTGACGAGCCAACTGTACTTGATACAGAAGCAAATCAATTTCAATTTGGTGTTAACACATTAAGAATTATCATCTTTTTAAATTATACATTAATGTAAAAAGAAATGTAATCTGTAGCTTGCAATGAGGAGAGAGAAATGCATTTGGCAACTGATTCTGAACAATACCAAGCTACTAAAGTCACAACATCATCTCTGAGAACAATAGCAACAATAACCATCATTGAAGATAGTAACATTACAAGCAGAAAAAAATGAAGGTAATAAAGCTTGGGGAATTTCGCTTTTCCTACAAGCATGCATACCTATATTGTCTTAAAAACCCCAGTGGAGGTATATACAAGAGAAAAACTCCATTTTGCTGTATATAATGTAAAATTTGAAAAAGCAGATGAAAGAATCTTGAGTCAGGACTTGCAAGGTAAAAAGCAGCATAAAAGAAAGGAGACAAAAAGGTATGACTAAATATTACATCAATACAACATTAGGTGCAAAGGTTGGCCCAAACAGTATTGATGTTATGTGCTAAAAAGAAATTATATATAAACACACACAACCCTTGATGAGCAAATTTTACTGTAGTCTGAGCACATAAGGAAATAAACTTTTGTTATGTGTGCATATGAAAGTATAATAGATATACACATATATATGTATACACACACACTCACACACAGAAACCAACAAATATTTGGAAAATTATCTATAAGTGCTTGATATTTTGTCTCAATCTATGACAGAAGCAGCAGGGGAAATCGAGCAATAATTTGAATCTGAACAGAAAGCAGAGAACTGTATCATATGTAACAGCTTTCCTGTACAGAATATTATGCTTTATCTACTGTATTTGATGGCATTTAAAAACCCTCCTTATTTGAGCAGAGGATATCAAGATACCTTGAGGATTTACCTTTCATAGGATGTATCAGGAAGCAAACTGTATGACTATATTACTTGTTTAAAATTTGCGAATTGATTTAAAAAATGGTTATGATTTACAGCCGTAGACTAAATAGAACATGGATGTTCTATAATATCATAAATATTACATGGAGCTGTCTGGAATCAATGGTTATCATATAATTTGAAGAATTACCTATAAGAGTTAACAGCATAATCAGTCAGTTAGTAATGTTTCAAGATAAAATATTGAATAGATCAATTAAACTTGATGCCTGAATTACATTATAACCAATAAGAATAGAACTGAAAGAAAAATCATTGAACATGTATGTTGAGTTAATTTTTTTTCTAATATAGACTTCAAAGTGCATACATTAAATATCTGTTCTTCTGTAAAATAAAATACTTGACAAGTCTAAAAGGCACATGTACACACACACACATATACATTCACACACAAATAAAAATCTGCATAAAATTAAAGAAATCACTGCTTTGGCTAAATATTCATTATCACGTAATGAAAACAAAACAATGGAAAAAAAAAAGAACAATTATATGTTGAACTTCGTACTGTATCGAAAGCTCAAACTTTCTCTATAAAGAGAAGTTACTTCAAAGAGGATGGATTATGCAATATTTTAGAAATAAAAGTTTCAATACTACTACTAATAATAAGGTCAGTGTCATTTGTTTTCCGAGATAAAGGTAGTTTTTTTGCATTCATACCTTACTTTCTTACATCCAGAAAACTTGATAGGAAGTTACACATGGTATTTTATCAAGGGCATAATCAAAGCACTTTTGCAAGGGAATAATTAATAATCATAAGTGTTGACAAAGAATACTGGCAAATTTCTCAATTGCGAGAAACGTAACATTTTCCTTCAGTGTCCAGACTAGAGTTGACAGATTGGGTGCAAGAATGAAATCTAATAGCAAAATAGCAATCTTAAAAGGAAAAAGCCAATTTACCCACAAAGATTAGTAAAAAGTTGAAGAGGAGTGGGGAAAACAGCAGGGTAACTGCAGACTGTTAGTCTGTTTGAGAAAGAAGGAAAGATGAGAAAAAGATTTCTGTGAAGCTGATATGTTTTCAAGACATTTAACCAAACCACAACATGCTTTGTGGAGAGGAGACAGTTGGGCAATAACAAAATAATTTTCAGGATCAGAGGCAACAGCTATTCTAAAATTTGTATTTGCTCTTAGGGTTACTGAACTGAACAAAACGACAAAAAGAAAAGGCTAAGTTTGATTGAGAAAAAGAGAATTTCCAAGCTTGAGCAAAACTATCAAAAGGTAATAAAAAAAAAAAAAACTAAAAATATGTAAAGTATGCACTAAAAAGAAATTAGATACTTAAAACTCAGTCGAAGGCATTGAATAGTCAACAAATAAAACTAAAAGGTTCCAGATCAATTTTCAGAAAATTTTTGTAATTGAAGATTGCAAAAAGGAGTAAAATACAATTCAAACTTAATTCAAATAATTCAACAAAATTCAAGATAATTCAGGTTTTAGACATATTTTACTTCCTGTAGAATGAGGAATACATATTGGTAAGCATTAAAGTTAAAAAATTATTTTTTTATGATAACAAATAGTGTAGCTAAGTCTGACATCATCAGGAGACTTTCAATTCCAGAAGTAAAAATTTTAATACTTTTTTTCAAAAAGGAACATCTTGGTTTGTTTTTTTTTTTTTGGGGGGGGGGGGGGAATTTTGATTACAATTTCGCACAATTTATCTAGTCAGTAAGGGACAGTCAGTTAGTACTGAATAGGAAATTGATAAGTTTTAGTAGATTAATCACCTGGGAAACATCGAACAGACGAGCACTAGGCAAAGCATTCAAATTTTTATTTGTGGAACTGAAAGTCAGCTGTTGATGTCAACACTTTGTCACTCTATTGTATGGGTCAAAAAGTCATGAACATTTATATATCAATAGTGTATGTGTGTGTGTGTGTATATATATATATATATATATATATATATATATATATATATATATATGAAAATAAAAACATTGAAGTTTTAAAAATTAGATAAATATATGAAAATATGCTACCATGAAAGGAAACTTAATGAAAATGATAGTCCTGAACACTTGCAATATAACATTGATCATTTGGATGTTCCAGTGAAATAAATCAAATTTTGGAAATATGTAATAGTTTGCAACCATTTCATATAATTTAATGTTGCATCAAAATATAAGAATCCTCCAAAAGAATTCCACTTGTATTCATTGGATACTTTTGACTGATAATAAAATCCACTTGTAAGATTATCTATAATCTATCATAAAACAATCATGAAGATTCTATTTTCCTTGTAACCATATTCCAATATTCAAAATCTATTAGGTTTAATGAAGCTGCAACTAAGTTTACTGCTACAGATTTAATTTCCTTTTACAAAAAGTATCAAAATGAGTTGAAAAGTTGAAAAATAAAGCTATCTGTAGTTCAATTCAGTGGATCAGAGAGATGAATGAATTCATGATAATGAAAGGAAACAAGACGAAAGGAATTGAATAAATGCATTCAGAGAGGAAATTCTAGTTGTTTGGATATAGTATCAGAGAGGTCAAGGATAACGAGATGTTCATATAGTTCCCTAAAACACTTGTTAAATCAAAAGCATGAGGAAAAAATTACAAGGCTTGGAATAGTTGAAGACATAAAGGAATGTTAAAAAACAAAAAAAACAAAAAAACCCCGAGACAGTCAAAACATTCTAAAAAAATTTCTTATGAAATCAAATACAAAAGGCTAATTACATTAGGCAATCTTTCTATATAATGATTTGAAGAAGATTTTTTTTGAGGAATCACAATCAAAAATACATGAAATGTCAATATTTTAGAGTATAATCCATAAGCAATTATTTTTATTCAGGACCATTCAAATTTATACGGAATGTTTATCACTCAACATTCTTTTTCATGTGATAAATAACTTTTACACAGTAAATTTTTACATTATCAGCTTTGATTACACAGTAGTAATATTGAAGCAGGCAAAGTGAACAAACAAAAAATATGATTATATTTTGCTAAAACATTGAAATAGCGAAATGAAGCATTTATATGGCAAAATTCCAAGCAAAAAATCAAAAGCTAAAAACTAAGCAACCATAACCGAAGAAAAAAAATTGAAATTTAAACTTCTATATACACAGAATTTATTCATAATATTTTATGCTCATTTGCAGCAGCAACTTCAGGTTTTCAAGTTTAAGATTGCAAACAACACACACACACACACACACACATTTTAAATATAAAAATGGATTAAGTGAATTGCTTTGCTGAAGAGATTGAAAGAGTTGACTGAAATTTCACATCAAAATTAATATTTCGAAGCAATATTTCTCTGGTAAAATATAATTGAGTAAAGTATGCCATGTGAAGAAAAATAAGCATTATTTATAACAATATCTCAAACAATTATTGAGAATATTTATAGTGCATGACAAAAGCAACACTATGCATTAATGTGCTTCAAATAATTAAATGGTATATCATAAGACATCAAACTCACTTAAAATTTTCATTCAGTTCTTCTTCATTGACATGATCTTCATGCTCAGAATGTAACCTTTACATGGAAGGAAGAAGAACAGCTGTTATGATTTACATTTATTTACATGAAAGAAATTAACAAAACCTCATGTAACAAGCAGTTACTATGAAAAAAGAAATCACTAGATTATATCTAAAATGAAATGAGTTTTGCGACATAGAAAAGTCATCCATTAAAAAAGTTTTCCTATGGTTCCACAACACTTGAATTTTAATCTAATCACCATTTATGAAAAAATTTATAATAGGATCTGTATTTCTTGAAAGAATATTGAAGTAATGTTAAAGTTTCATAAAAGGATTTTCCAGTTTTTCAATATAGTGCACTTGGAAAACAGACAGTGGTTAAGAATATATCATAAAATTGGCATATTAAATCTAGAATTATGATATTGTCACAAAAGGTTTTAGACTAAAGAGAGCAAATTTAGACTAAAGAACTAAAATGAAAGACTAAAAAAAGATATGGAAACAACAGCTACACTGAAAATTTAGAAAAGATTGTTAAGTAAAAAATACCTAAAAAGTTAGTTGAGTTAAAATTCTATACAAATAAAAAAATTCTGAATAAAGATAAGCAGATCATAA
>CAUOPZ010000014.1:5000-25000 GCA_963457665.1 Thysanoteuthis rhombus | reverse complement strand
ATGTCGGATAAATAAAAAAATAAAAAAAACCTACCTGCATTAATTTCAAAAATTTTGCACCAACAAAAGGCCCATCTTCTAGAAGCCTTTTCTGAACCATAATTTCCAAGTCTAAATAAACCTAGAATTTAATTTGGTATAATTGCAGGCTCTAATCTTTCCATAATATATAAAGAATATAACCAAGACAATTATATACTTAAATGAACATAACTTTCTAATGGTACTACAATACTTACTCTCTGTACCATCCACATCCATTTTTTCTTGAGGCTGTTGTACTATACGTTTTGGAGAATCTAATTCTTCATCACTGTCCGTATTATCATCTTCTTCATGATCATTAGAACCTAAGCTGTCACCGGACAAACTAAAAATAATTTTCAAAAAAAATAGCAATATTAGATCTAATTATATCATTTACGTGAATGATATATCAATTCTAACATTAATAAGTTACAAAATATCCACAAGAGTTTAGTTTGAATACTCATCAGTCTATTTGCTACATTTATGATCAACTCTTTCACTACTTGGCACTAAATACTTTTGAGCATCGTCTTTAGTCTAATTTAAGGCATTTTTCACCCTCAATTCTGAAAAGGTATATCTGATAGTTGAAAAATTGAGTATTTCTCAGTGAACTTATTTAATAGTCATTAACAGAAGATTATGCATGATCCTAATGAATATCTACTATAGACAATATTTTTACAAGCTTTACAATTCAAACACATTTTTTTACCATCTGATAACATAGTGTGAACCTTATTTTTCTTAAAAGATTACAGAAAATTTCCTTCTAAAATATAAACACACACTATTCTCAAGAGTGAAAAAAAGATTTACAAATATAGCTATAAAAACACCTTGCAACTTTAAAACTAAAAGCTTTATTACCTTTACTTCCAGCACATTCAGTTAATCAAAACTTATATTATTTATAAAAGTTCAAAGTTCAAATGCAAAAGGAATAGAATTAAATGTGGGTTCAGCGTCTGCACTCCATAAAAAAAAGTCTCATAACAGAAACAGTGATAGTGACAGGAGATCAACAGGCACCTCAGTATCTAAGTTTGGGGGGGGGGGTTAGAGTAAAAAGATAGCTGTCATTAACATCTGAAGTCAGTTAAGAAAATCTGTGACATCAATTCAAGTTTTAGAGCTGTTTTCGCTTTGCATTGATTAAAAATAACACAAAATGAAAACAATCTATGTATTTATGAGAGAAATTCATTCAATTCTGTTGAAGTTTTTTACCATGAGTATATGAAAGGAAAGAAAAGAAAAAATCTTACCCAGGCTGCCGTATAGGGGAATTTTCATATAATATCACCTCTTTCTTTTCCCAAATTTCTTCATCACTATCATTGTCATCAAATTGTTGGATACGCTCGTTACAGGCTTGTTCAAACATAGTTGCATTTGGAGCCTGCAAACATTTTATTAATTAAACCGAATGATTTGAGGAATGGGGAGAAAAATTGCAACAAAACCTATACTTTAAATGTTCTATTTTCAAAACGTTCACATTGTTTTCATTCCTCAAGTGAGGTTGCCCTACGATCTGATCAAAATATCGATTGAGTCATAATGTTTAACTGAAGTCAGTTTTCGAACTAGCACTAATTTGTATTATTATTATTATTATTTTTTTTTTTTTTTAAATCGCAGTTTGAGAATCTTAATATTCATCGTTGCAACTCAATACCCTAATAATGATAATTCATAGATAAAAAAAATATAGTTATCTGACTGAAAATTTATATAATTCATCTTGTTAAAAAAAGAAAATGGCTGAAAAGTCAAATATTCAAGATATAGAAAAAAAAAGTTTCGCAATTAATTTTCAGCACTTTCACCTTATCACACCTTCACAATTTTTTTCATCAAACTAACAGAATTCTTTCTTCCAGTGAACACATTTTCACCAACAATATTTTAGATATACAAACCACACATAATTTATAACAAAACTATCAAGCAAACAGTAATATATTTTAGTACAAAACTATTAGCTATTTTCAGCTTACTTTTATAGTAAGTTTCATCATAGAAAAGACATTGTGTCATAGTTTTACATCCAAAAATAATATAAAAACATTCAAACTTCTTAAAAATGATGTAAAATTGTGAAAATTGGCATTATTAATCATTTTTATTTCATTTTTTTTCATTTAGTTGAAAAGGAAGTGACGTTAAATTGTCAGTCTGTTAAACCAAGGGTTAACTTCTTTTGAGCTTTGAATGTGTTCTGTAAAAATGCCCTACTTTCACCAGAGTGGCCGAACTAATAGTTACATCATTAGATTTTGTTAAATCTCTATCATTTTAGAGACTGATGAGTGGGAAAAGGAGCAAAGAGTTCCGTTTTTTGACTATTCAAATGTTTCAAGTAAAATTAATTTCCTTGGCCAACATTCTTCACTCATTCTTTCTCTGAACTTCCTCCTCTCTCATTTATCAGCCCTTTGTCAAAATGTAACCTTCTGGAAATGTACCATGATTTTAAAATTTTTCACATTTATTTCTGTCTTCCTACTCTTCATGAATCACAAATTGGTCTTGGAGTTGGAAGGTGGGGATCTGGCTCTGCCAGTGTATGTTGTGTATTTACAGTAAATGATACTAACAGATTACCAAGTTTACACCTACTTTCACTCACCATTGGGAAATAACATTCTTCATGCAGCAAAGAGGAAAATTTGGATCAAAATCCATTACAATGCGGGACTCACTTATAAGGTGGTAGACTATCATGGATCCTAACTTCCTCATTATGAGTCAACAGTGTACCTCAATTCTAAATACAGGTGTTTTGTTTCTTTCATTGATTTCTTCAACACTAAAATTATCAGCAAAGGCAGACATAACAGGAATCAGAGATAAAAAAAAAGACGACAAAAACATGTGTTGTGGGTGATTGGAGGTATACTGATTTTAGAGATACCTTTATTTTTTTTTTTCTTTATGATGCATAGTTCTCAACTTATGAGCACAAACACACACTTTAGTATACTATATAATATTGATACAACTAAAATTACATTAGCACTGAGAGAAAAAGAAATCCAAACTTGCATTTTTCCAATGATGAATGGAATGTGAGGGTCCAGTTGAACATTATAACTATAAAGTATTTAGAGCCCCCGGTAAAATAAATTTTTTTTCTTTTTTAAAACAAAACTGACAAAATACCAGAAAGTTTGAAGATAAAAATAGATCAAGAGCATATAAAATTGGAGGGGGGGGGAGAAAAAACACTTTCTCTGACAGAGTTCAAACTTGGTCTGCCAATTACATTATCCAGTCCTCACAAAAAATATATTTTTGAAAAAGCATTGAACCCGGCTCACTTATGTGTAGATTCAAATAAATGGTAAAAAACCTTCCCTGGATGATACTGATTTCAAAATATATACATTATAACACAGAAGTTGGAGATTTATAATTTTTTACCATGTTATGAGTCAGTCAGTAATGCAATGAATTTTCCATTTCAACAAACCTTAATCCAAATGCATACATCCTCACCAACTTCTTCAAGACTGACCCTTATAATTTGTGCAAAATAAAGAGAAAATTGTAGGGGTCAAGATAGGATGACGCTAGTCTGGCAGAAATAAACACAAATTTTTTAAAAAAATTGTGACCAAGGACAAAATTTAAAAAAATAAAATAAAATAAGAAAATAAATAAAGCAATGGGCTGCTAATGATATTGTATGGAGATTTCATAAAAACTCTGGGCATATAAAACCTTACATATTAAATTATCTGAAGATTGAGAATTCATTTGATCACTTTTGGCATTAGTAGTTCACAGGTCAGAGTGGATTATTAGATTTAAATTGTGTTTTATTGTTGCATTAAGGGGTTGGGATTAGGGTTAAAAGTAGAGTTATGGTTTTGCTGAGAAAAACATCTTCTCAGTTTAGAGTTGGCATAATTAGTGAGAGAAAGAAATTCACACCCACAATCTGCTATAACAAATGGCAAGTAAAGGTGCAATTTAGCATTTAGCTACATTGTGAATAGAATCCCTTCATAAAACATTTAACACACATTCAAAGGCAAGCCAGCATGCAACATAAGGCTAACTGGCATAAGCACTGAGATAAAGAAATTCACATTCTTGGTCACCTATGATGAATGGAAATTAAGGATGCTGTTTAGCTATATTGTGAATAGAACCCCCTCTTATAAGAATTTAAGTATTTTCCCATCTAAAATCTGACAAATTTCCAGAGGGTTTGCAGATCTAATAAATTGCAAGCTCATGAAATTTAAAGAAAAAAAAAAAAAAGAAAAAATCAGTACATTATATAACACAGCAAAAATTGGATTAGTAGATAGAAAAAGAACCACATTCTTAGTTCACCAATGACAAATGGAAAGTGATGCTCCAGTTCACAATTATAACTACATTGTAAATTGAGCCCCCATCTCTCTAACATGAAATATTTCTTGATAAAAACTAATCTGTGATTTTTGAAGGACAAATAGTTTGAAAGAATAAACAATGGAAAAGAAAAATTAGAAAAAAAAAGAAATGGAAACTTTGTCTAAGTTTGATTTCCCTTACTCTTAGGCTCTACCCACTTAGCTATAGAACCATCATGACTTAGGATGTAAGAATTGATGCTAAAAAAGAAAAAAGCAAGCAAGCGTTGAACTCCCATGAGTAGATTCAAATGATGATGAAAAAAAAATTCCCCGACGAAGATGTTGATCCAAAGTATACATATAGGTTGATTCTATGTATCTAGCTCAGACTGTTTCGGAGTAAGTCCAATGAAAAGGGGGGGGGGCATACAAAGAAAAAATATTTTTCAACGGACTTGTTCTCTGAGAATGCGAATGCAGATCCTATAGAAGTTGACATTTTTTTCCTTTCACTGAATTCAACCGTAGCCTGTGATGCATAGTTCTCAAGTACAAAGACACACACACTCACATTATATATATATATATATATATACACACACACACACACTAGTACTTCATGATATAGATTCTATGATGGAAGAAAAGTAGGTATATCTATTACCAGTGACTTTGAAGATTTCTGAGTGAAGATATATTTGATGGTCATAGGAAGCTGCCAGTATTAAATAGCTGCATTATAATTCTACCATTACATAAGAGTGTCTTCACTAAAATTGAGGATGTGATGCTCTGCCGCTTACATATTGAATGTAAACAAGTACTCAATAAATAGTTGCAAAAATCGCTTTTACTTATTTTCACTATCATTTGGCAAAAAACATTTTAAAAAATCATCATGTAGCATTAATATAGAACATACACACATAAGTCTGTTATTTCACTCAGAAAATTAACATGGGAAGATGCATGTGACTTCTCAGCCAAACCTCAATAACTTTGCATAGGTCAAAGGCACAGATTAAAACATCGACTGAAATTTCAACAAAAAAGTCAGTTACTTACTCCATCTTCATCTGCCCTTATATTAAAATCAATGCTTGAGATCTTATCTGAGAAGGTTGCACTACAATTATGAAAAGAAGAAAAAAATAGAAAATAGTGTAACATTACACATTGAAACATAAATAGCAAATTTTTATAGAAAGAACATTCAAATTATTCTTGGAATATCAAAAACAAGAACACCCGTACAGTACCAGGCTATTTATCCAGCAACCTTGGGGTCTGAGATAACCCAAATTTCTGGATTAAGGTGTAATACATACTTGAAATCTACTCTAAAAATGAACAGTGTGATTTTCTTGGTTGACACTTCCACACTGGGATAAAGACTTTTCAGATAAAAATACCTACCATTCCAGAGAGAACAAAAATCCTAATCCAAATGTATCCATACATTTATATACAGGAATTTATGAGTAGATCATATGAAAAAAAAATATCAGGACACATACCACTCAGCAATGATCAGCAAGCTAATCTTGCTGGCTTGTAGGTGGTGGGTTCAATCAGATCTCCTCCAATTGATGGTTTTGATACCAAAATATGCTAAGTTAACAAATCATATGAAAAAGAGGAAAAACATAAGGATGCACATAGAATAGCGATGATCACCAAGCTAATCCCAGTGGCTGTTCATGGAATTGATCCTCATTAGATGTACCACTTCTGATGGTTTGATACAAAACTAGTAAGTTAATAAACAATACAGGCGAACAAGAAAAACAGGTCAGAAACTAATCTTGCTGGCTGTTGTTAATGCATTAGGCCTATTATTGTTTTGTTTTTTTTTTTGTTTTTTAAAGGCTTGCAAAGCAAGGGTAGCAAGAACATGATAGATGGATTCAACCTCTCACTTTTTAAGAAACCCTGAGAAATATCCTTTTTAGTACAGTGGATTATTACTCAAATTATGATCAATTCTTTTCACATTTTATAAAAAAACATGAAAAATGATGAGATCATAAATTCTGGCCTGTAAATTACCCATCACATTGTTGAAAAAATTTGCAACAGGTTTTTTTCCACATCTGGATACTTTGGATCTAAATGCATTTCCTTGGGTTCTGGTGTTCTCAAAAGTATCACCAAATGAATGGGCTTTCCCAACTTAGTTGGAAATTCCATACTTTTTTTTAAAAACTGGTTAGCTGCTGCACTATTTGAAGGTTATATGGATTTCATTTATTACAAAATTATACAAATATAATGGTCATATGACATCATTACGTATTCATAATGGCTACCACATTCAGGAATTTAATTCATGAGAAAGTTCAATTTTTAATTTTCTTAAAATAGAAATCACATCCCTTTTGGCCCCATTTCTGTGACATGTTCCCATATGAAACTCAACTCTAATCAGTCATGTCAACACTTGATCTTGTCAAGCCATATATAACTCAATGTAATTTTGTATCACTGTCTGAAGTATCAGAGAATAAGTTAAAGTCTAGAGTGATGCCTTTAGGACAAAATTCAAAGCGCACCTACATGCACCGCCAGCCTGAATGAATTAATGGGTTTGATCCCCATTGATCTCCCAGTATAGATGGTCTGAGACTAACTACGGCTCAATCAATATACTTATATAAAGAACAGTGCAACATTTTCGCTTTTCTGCCCATAACATTTGATTTTTCCACTTGGGGGTAAAATTTTATTAATTAAATAACAGTACACTTTTTTAGATAGAGTCTATAGTTTCAAGGATGTATCCACCAGTTGATACTATGAAATCTATCTGAAAAAAAATTTAGTTTCTTTTTTCTTCTTTTCTTTAAAAAAAACTCTAAATTTAAATAGGCGTGAATTTTCTCAATTATTTTTATCTAGTATAAAATAAACAACGAAAACTGAATAAAATTATTACAGAGTCTGTTTAATCAATACTTATCTACTTATCTTCATTTGAAGACAAATCAACCATTCCACAAAATTAAAACTAACTGCGATTTACCAGTGAACTACAAGGAAGCATGCTGAATTCAAATTGAGTCCGTTTTCCAGAAGCCAGATAAAGGGTCCATTAATTTTTTCAAGTTTTCAAATAACCAATACTATAATTATGGAACTTACTCTATTTTGCCATCATGATCAGCAAATTCATGTTCATTGAATCCAAAAGTATCAATGAAGTTAGTGGTCATCTGCTGCAGCTGGTAATCAGAGAAGGCCTAATAAACGAAAGAAAGAAAAATAGCCTTAAGTAATTTTCAAAATTACAATCATTTCTAAAATTAGAATATACGTTGTAATTTATCAAATCCAATTTCTCATTACAATAAATAAATTGTGAGGATTTCAATATTCGATAGAATCCCTAACCTGAAAAGAGTATGACTTGTACAATTTTTGACAATTTAGCATCATTTACTATCTACACCTCATCCTTTCATGATCAATCATACATAATGCAAATTATATAATGTTGATTTCTTTTAATATTAAGAACTACTTTTGGTTTATGAGTTATTCTCAGCAAGTTTTGGAAGAATCAATTTTGTTGGATTCAAGAGCATGTTTCAAGTAATCAATTTGGGTATTTATGATGGTTCCTTCATCCTAAATACCCAAATCAAAACCAAAAACTAAAAGGAAAAAAAAAAAATCTGCTCTCGTTTTTATAAATATGATGTCAGAAGATACATAGATCAAAAATAAAACCAATAAACTGAAGAGAATTTTCAGAAATTTATGTCCATTTTGATAAACAGTTCTGTCAGCATTCTTTTCTCCTATTGTTTGGAAGCAGTACAAAGATATTTCATTTGAGATTTGATAAAATCTATTTTGTATATATTATGTACATTCAGGTAAATGTGACGTGAATGCTAAAACTGCCTGAACTACATAGCAACTATCATTACAAGTGAGGGAGTGGAATCACACAGTGCAAACTGTGTCTATTACTTACTTGGGAATAGGATGGTTTCTGAAAAAACAGTAATGAATGGTAGATGTAACAACAATAAGAATTTAGAAATCACAGAAAAAAAATCCCAACTCTTACAATGGTACTTGCATGGGAATATCTAAGTTGCATTCTTTTGGGAACATTAAATTGTCAATATGGATGCTATTTAGAATTATTTAAATTTCATTCTTTTTGAACAATCTACAGGATGGCAAACACTGACTTGCTATTCATTTATAGAAGAAAAATTTTTTTTTTTAAATGCAAGTATTCTTTGATCAGCTTCACCAAAAGTATCAGTCAACAAGAATTCTTATTCCACTTCTTTTTGTTCACCCATATTGTAGCTGAAAGATAACTCCATCAAAAATCAACAAAAACAACTTTCCATCACAACAATATTTAAAAATTTTTTCTCTTCAAATTTATTATTGGATGAAATATTGAAACATCAGTATTAATTTTGAGTAGCTTTTCAACTTTCACTGGCTTTTCATTACGACTTTCACATGCAAGATGTTCAGTTTGAGGTGTAAAATCAGCTTCTGTTCAACTATCAAGTCCCTGTGACTGAATGATCAAAAGTAGCCAGGCATATAGTGGGCCCCCTCTGGCTATGCGTGAGTTCAATTCTCACTGTGGGCTTGTATTTCCTTTTCAGATTGCGCTGTTTAATCATTATCATAGAATTTTAGTCCGATTCAAAGTTATAAAAAGCATCTGAAACTTAGGATGAAGGTAAAAAGCTAATTAAAATTAATTAACTTTCTATTATTCTTTAAATGGTGAAAATATGTTTGTATAAAAAATAATAGTTATTCATAAGTTTGAATAATGTGCTAAGTCGAGTAAATACTCAATTTAAATACAAATTCCCCACTTGAGTGACAATGTAGATTAGTATATAATTTCACATTGCAGTAACATGGTGATAGCTCATTCTATGTGTATGAAGACAAAATTTTCATGGTTGTAGTCAACCCACATTTTTTTTTTAAACCAATGGTTCTCAAAATTAATAGTAAGATGGCACACTGCAGACAAACTTTCATTAAAAAATGAATATATGCTTTTCTCTTCAATCATCATCCTGCTTCAACATAGCAGTAAACTTTGTAGTTATGAAGGTTCGTATTTTAGTACGTGTACTGAAAAATGAAATGAATAAGACAAAAATACTTCAATAGTCAATGAATAATATAGTACTCATTTTTTCCTTACATGTTGCTAAAATGGTTATGATCTCAAAATCTAGTGATAGATCAACTAGATTTGCAACTTCGATGAAAACAAGACGGAAACAACCTATTGAACATATTCAAGGCTCAAAATATACATTAGTGCATTTAGAAAAATTCAAGCTGCATACTTGAGAAATAGTTGCGCCACACTATTGTGTTGCAACACACAGTTCAAGGCAGTGGTTCTTAAACGAAGTCAGGTAGTCTTGTACGTAAAAATATTGATTTGATTCTGAACTTACTGAAAAATTATTTAAATTTTGAGAAAGAGTATAAAAAAAAAAAAATCTTATTAAATATTACAGAACAAATAAATCCCTGGGTTGTTGTGAAAAACAGTTTTAGTAATTATTGATGGCAAGATAAGTGCAAATTAAACTAAACTTTTAAAAACAACTCTTCCACATTAGTAAATTGAAATATAACAAGAACTAACTTGCTGCATGACAGAATCCTGGGTAAAGGATAAATCACTAAAGTCTGCATCATCATCCTCACTACTTGACTGTAACGGATGACCTTGAACCTGAAAGAGAACACAAATTATTCATTTCAAATAATAAAACAATACTTTGACAAGAATGAGGATTCAAAAGATGCTGATGACTATTAAATCAGAAGTATTACCTAAAATTACTTGATGAAAACGTGTGCATGTGAGAGAATGTGTGTGCACGTACATGCAAATAATCAAAATTCAGTTCAATTTATACTCACCAATTCCACAGTATTTTTTTTGTTGATTTCAGCCAGAGTAGAAGAAACAAAAGATTCCCATTTATTTCTATATTCTTCAGGAATTTCTATGAAATAATACATTTCATTAAATTTTAAAAATTTACATACTATATGGTTAAAAATGAATCTTCAGAGGAAAAAATAAAAAGTAAATTTGGGAAAAACTGAAAAAACAGGAATAATCAGGATTGTACTCAATGGAGTGCAAACAGTGCAACTGCACTGGGACCGGAGATTTTAGCACAAAAATACACCTTGGATAATTTTAATTTTTATTTCTATTTTTTGCAGGTAAATAAGTAAAATATCTTGAGGATTTATAATGTCAAGACAAGTATTGATCTATTAAATTAAACATCACAATTTTATGATATTTCATGTTTTGTTTTGATTTGTTAGGAAATAATAGCTAAAAACAAAAATAGAAAAGCATCAAAGAA
Source organism: Thysanoteuthis rhombus (assembly GCA_963457665.1). Taxonomy (NCBI): domain Eukaryota; kingdom Metazoa; phylum Mollusca; class Cephalopoda; order Oegopsida; family Thysanoteuthidae; genus Thysanoteuthis; species Thysanoteuthis major. The sequence goes on along the minus strand of CAUOPZ010000014.1, from coordinate 14,217 downwards.
ATGTTACGCACTGGGCCCCATCAATGTTAAATTCAGCCTGAATTACCCCCCCCAATTTTTTTTTTTTCTTGAATAGAGTGAATATGAATGGAACAAATTAACATTTCAATCTTGAAACAAAGATAGTATCTTTTTGGTGTTTTTAATCATGAGTATAGCCTGATGAAAAATAAATTTCAATATTTTCCATGTTAGTACTATGAAATAAATATATTCTAAACATTCAATGAACTATCAGCATGTAAAATTTCCATATAGAATTTAGTGACATATACCAAGCATGTTTTATTTCTACAAAAGAGAAAGAAAAAAAATAGTAATACATTCAGATCAACCATAAAAATAATTTAACAAATTCAAAAATCTATAGATTCTTACCTTTCATCTGATCTTTCAGAAGTTCAGAGTTTTCTCCTTTTTCTAAACATTCAGCAATATGATTGGCTATTTTTGTAAGGTGTCCCATGTAACCTCTTCTCCTACCCCCAACCCTATTTCTGAAATAGAGAGAAAAATCTTGATGATAGTAAGAATATCAATTTGTTACTTGGGTTTTCAATTTTTTCCTACTGAGTTTTCTTCAATCCCTTGAATTTCAACAACATCATTCATTATGAACAATGAAAGAATTTCAGTGATTAAATTAGTTTTGATAACCAGAAAATGGTTTAGAATTTTGTAAATGGTTCTATTTTATTAAATGTTAACAATACTTCTGACGATAATCAAATTTTAGGACATGGAAAAAATGGCAAGTATTCAAATTCACAAGGAAAAAGCACTGCAACAGCATTATGTCAATGACTGTAATTCTGGATTGTAAGTTTATTCAAAATTCATCTATTAAAAAAATTATTCATTTGAATAAGTTTAAAGAAATTAACTGCTAGATGAGATGTTAATTCATAATATCTGTGAAATGACTTGTGTTTGATAGTTAATAAAAGTTAAAACAAATAGACAAGTTTCTATTTAAAAGAAATATTGACAAACGTATAATTTCTAGTACTCAACAAGATAAACTTGAATAAAAGTACTCACTCATATTGGTCATTCTCTTCCCATGAATCTAAAATCCTCTGAATTAAATTGCATTTAATAAATATCTAGAAACAAATAAAATGATCAATATAAAAACATAATTTGACTATTTGATAAAATGAAAGGGAAACACTTCTTCCAAAATCAGTGAATTCAATAAGAAAAGTATTGTAATCAGTATACATTAAAGGTGTCAGAACAGTGCAAATCAATAATATATTTGAATTACTATAAATCACTGTATAACAACACAATCACTCCTTTGGTTTTGCTGAAACTTGGCATAGGAGAAATTTTCTTTTGGGGGAGGGGGGACTTCCAAGTTTTCAGCTGAAATCTGACTACTGGTTCAGAATTCATACTGATGTCAAACATTTTTCAAGCTTTTTCATGGGTTGTAGCAATAAGTATACATATTTGAAATCAGAATGATGTGTAGATTACAAAAATATCACTGTTTTTGATACAAAAAAAATTATGAAAATAATAAAATCTCACCATAATGAATATTTGAAGTCATCATTTCATTTCCTGGATACTGGATTTCAGAAAAATTAATTGATAATAAAAATATTCCCATATCATTTCAATCAAAATCAGCCTTGAAAAGTTTCATACAGGTTTCTGTTGATTAATGTGGTTAATTGATTCCCAGATGTTCCAGCATCACAAAATTTCTTTGCATAGGATGATGCCATTTTAATTAATATTGAAAACTCGATAGAAAATGAGAATGAACAGGAAAAAAAAGTCTTAAGCTTTATTTTTTCATAAGTTATGACTATTTTAATTTCAAGAATTTGTTCTTTCAAGGTAACAAAACAGCCCAGTGTTGCAATTTTGCTCCATTGTTGCTGATCAAGGCTGTAAATGGTTAAATGAATTACTACAAAATGACTTATGCCTCTTGTACATAAGAGAAAGAAACAGTAAGTATAGTTTATATTCAATTTAGGCTCGAAGTGGGGTAATAGAGTAAAAAATCCTTATATATTTATCAATCTCAAGGTCACAAAACATTTACGTTCTTTTAGATCAGAATAATAAAAAGAAAATCTGAAGTGTAGTTTTTTCAGGAGTTATTTTTCGAATTGAGACCAGCATATTAAGTGATGACCATCCATAATGTACCATATTTATAAATAAGCTCTATTTTTACTGTCATATGTATAAAAATCATACTGAAGCCAATTCAATGTAAGAAAAACTATCATTTATGAGGGAAAACTGACAAGTCACACAATTACAAAGGGATTTCTTCAAATACAATTTAGATCCTTTCAATTGCAAAAAAAAAGAAATCTCAATTATTTTATAATTTTGTGATTACTATCCTTCAAACATGAATTTCATACATATGGTGGTGCGTTTTAGATTAATACATCCCATAGCAAGGCAGAAGAGATACAAATGCATTGCCCAAAAATTTCAAATACTAAAGTACCATGCATGGATTTCGAGTATGAATTCTGAGGCCCAATTTCAGTCAGTTACTTCCCCATATATTGTAGCTATTTGTCCTAAAAATCCATAACTTGGGGAACATCCTATCAGTATCATGTGGGGATCTGAAATATGATAATTTGGGTGGATCCATGCACAGTTCCCTCCCCTGCATCATAATTGGATGAAAAATATTGTACATGTGGAGGCGGGAGTCTTTGACAGGTCAGTCACCATCAAGTTGGAATCAGTATGAAAAAGGAAATTCGAGACACTATTTATAACAACATCCATGGAACAAAATGGGATCTCCAGATGCTGCCAAGTAGGTAGGCGCAATAACATCTTAAAATGTTGGCAAAGATCTGCTGTAAATCATCAAATCGTGAAATCATTCTTTTGCTATCATGTTGAGCAGTACGAAGCATTTTGTAATAAGTTATACCTTAATTTGTTAGACGATTTCCCAGTATCAGGGAGGTTAACATGGCCTTCATAAATTACTTGTACACTCTAAGGAATGTAATGTGAACAATAACAGTGAAGGGCTTCCGATTGGATGGAACAGGCATGGAGAGATGCAACAAAATCCTCCAAGAAATCTGCCCCTTTTAGAGAAACTATACAACAGCTTATCTGACACTATTGCACAAGTGTGGGTATGTATACGAAGTGCATAAAATGATACTCTTGTAAAGAAAATAACAAATGTGAATGAAATGCTCATGGAAAACATAAGTTCTAGCAAGCTTTACTTCCAAAGAAAAAATTCAACTGATATTTTGCAGAAAAAAAGTAAACATTACCAATAAACAGTCCTATTTCACTTTTCAAATAATGAGAACATGTTTTTCATTTCTTCAGACAAAAAATTGTTTTTTTTCTTCCAAGTAAAGCCAAGAAAGAACTCTAATGTTCTTGAATTTTCATTACATTTTCAAAATATGGTATTCATTTCCTCCTTGATATTTCAAATCATTCGTAAAATCTTATTTTGCATTTGTTCTGTATTATCACACTGTTCTTTTGAAGTCATCTAAGATGTAAGATAAAATTGAGTAAGAAATTTCATTGGTTTTTTTTTCCTCACTTTTGAATGGACGATTGACAAGGAAAGAACCTCTGTCAAGATAAAAAAAAAAAAAAAAAAAAAGATCAGAATGAATAAAAAAAGTATCTATATAAATTTTATGGTATTTTTTTTCATTTTTTTTTGCAACATGAAATGCAAACATTTTGTGAGTACATATGGATGCAACATTTTCGTTTGCACCGACTATGTTTGTTACTCTCTCAGTGCCCACTCTAGATTAAAATCCATCATTAAAATGGCATTAATCTACGTGAATCTCACTGACAACATATTGGTGGTGAGTGTAAAATGTTCAAGTTGACAATAAAAGAAATGAATTGAAGAGATCAGATTTTTCATTTCGAAAATACATAAATTAAAATTTTTACCACTTACATAAAAAACTACGTTAATCAATGGATACCTGTTGGCCATTACACATGTCTCAACATGTAAGAACACAGCCAGGTACAAAATAAGAGACCAATTCAGCATAAACTTACATTGTAAATCGAGGCCTCCTACATGTACAAGAATCACAAAATTTGATAAAAAAAATATTTTTTAAATTCTACAAAAAACAATATATTTTGATGAAATCAACCACATTTGGCAGAAAAAAAATGCAGCCTACATGATTTCATACATCTATTTTGTGACTGAGCAGATTCTAAAAGCAATGAAAAATAAATCAGTATCAGAGGTAAGAGGAGTCAATCTGCAGTTTTGTGCCAGACTATGTTAAGACAACTAAATCTCTAAAATTCCTACAATAAAACACAAGGCAAACTGTAAAGATCATGAAATGAAATGAGAAAAAAAAAAAAAAAAAAAAAAAATTTGTCATTGAATACCGAATGTAAAAATCGAACATTAAAACTTATACTAAGCATTGAAATCAGCATAATGCACATCAAATATCTGTACTTCCATTGCAAGTTGAAATAAGTGAAACAATAAAAAAAATAAATACTTACTTGTTGTAAAAGTGGATGCTCCTTTCTATCTTCAACTTCAGAGGGTGAATTGTTAAGTATTAAACTTATACACTGTTCGACTTGGCTATGTAAAAAATTGTTCCATATATATTTGAAGTATAAATCCTAGAAATTGAGAAAAAAAATTTAGTCATGCTCCCATAATATATTTTTTTTTTCTTTCAAAACAATAGAATATCATTACGTCAATCACTTTTAAAGTACCCTCATGATTGATCCTAACATATTAGCTATGTCATTTTTCATGAACTTCATAGAGGGTCCAATGCATGTGCATCAAGAGATGCAGTGAGTGGGAAACTTATATGAGGTGGTTTTCTCAGTTAAGAAATGAGAATTTCAGTCTTAAAGAAGAGCCAAAACAAGACCATCCCAATGAATGCGATTTGGGGGGACAGTTACAATAAATCCTGTGGTTAAAGTCAGGGGATGTAGCACACAATTCAAGGTTAGCCATACAACTGTTCATCACTATTTGAAGGAATTATGAAAGTTTCAAAGGTTGGAAAACGGATCCCACAGAGCCTGTCCAGAACAAATTGTCAGTAATGTATTGATTGTTATGAGTCATTGCATTCTTGACAGCTTCCAGAACTTTTTTGAACAGAGTTGTTACTGGAGGTGAGAAATAGATTCTTCAGAGGCAAAGAAGATATTGAAAATCAGTCTCTTATTTTAGACCAAAATCAAAAGAAGTCTACAAATCTGGAATCAAAGAAAAACTTGTCAATAGATGGAATAAGGTTATCAAGCTGGAGGAGAGTATATAAATGATAAAATGTATCTACAATCACCACTTCATAAGTGTTTCTAAATAAATCGAAAGATTGGAGAGAACTTTCGTCATAAACCAATACAATTTTCCATTGCAATTTACGGGGGGGGGGGGGGGCAATGAATGTCAAAATCCAAAAAATTTTTGTTGACCCCACCCCAATCTTCTACAATAAATAAACCCTTCACGACTCACAATTAATAAATGTACAAATGAATGAATGAATACAGCAAAAATTTCAAAACTCGACTTCATTTCTTGGTGACAGATCCATCAATTATGGTGGAATTAAAAATCAAGAAGATGAAAATAGCCTTAATCTGCTCAGAAATCCTGAATTTGCAAAAGTATTGTTTCTTTCGTACAACTAACTTATGCTAATTAGTGTAATGTTTTCAAGTATTGTTTGAAAAGTGCACAGTAGATGCTTGTAAAAATGAAAAAAAAAAGTTAATTAACAAAAACCATGCAATTTGCTATCTCTCTAACGCTCGGGTTTACTTTACTCATAAACACTTCATTAGGCAATGAACTGACGACTCATTAGGACTCAAGTGGGAGTGAGTAAGTCCACAAAATGAAAACACATACCAATAAAACACCAATGGTCCCTGAATTGGCTAATTCAACATTAACACTGTGTGAATTTGTTTGAATCAAAGCTGTGATCAGTTTGGCAATCTGAAGTCTTGTATTTCCTAAAGGAGGTTCCAGAACACCAATGGTTGTTGGCATCGCACAATATCTAGGCTGAAAATGAAAAATGTGAAAATCATTCCATAAATGTGTAGAATCTATTCATCATACAATACATCAAAGATTCAATAGTCAAAAGAAAGGTATAGAGCCATATTAACCAGATAAATTCTTGAAATGATTCTTTGCTTAACATTCTCATTGCCTTTGTATGGGAAAAAGGTTTAGTGGTAGTCTTTATCTGTTTATTCGAAAAAAATTATAATCTAAACAAGTATTAGAGCTATTTAGCTCTAGCTCTTCGTAGAATTATCAAATTCTTTGAAGCAACAAACCATTATGGCTCATATATTGTTCTGAATTTCTGAGATAGAGAATTATCATTATTATACACAGATTTACTTGGACTATGTCGTTATAGATCAATGTTGAGGTCGTATCGTTCGGCCTTCTCTCAGTGTCTGGCTGATTATGTGGGGAGAGGGGTTACCAACCTCTGTGGAATGAAATCAGAATAAACACTAGAAAATTAGGCAATGGAAAGAAAATAATTCTGAACAGTACAGACAATTTTGAGAGAATTTAACCATACTAATAGAGTTATAACTACCCTGGTTCAGCAGAAGAGGTAGTCAAACAACATTACAAATCAACAAAGAAGAATCAATCGAATCAAGACAACCCTTTAACAACTCCAAACATGGTTTCCTTTTAGTGTATAGATCAATGAATATTGCTCACTGATGTAGATTTCAAAGACAAACCTAATCACACTAGATATTGCACATTCAAATATTTTATAAAAAATAACAGCAAAGTAATGATAAACCAAAAAAAAAATTTTCAATGATAAAAAATTCAAGAAGTCTAACAACAGAAGAAATCTATGTACACAAGCCTATATTTGACATTATTGGCACCAGACAATGATTGATATCAAAGGGTCCACTAAACACCCCTATTTTAAAAGCATTATTAACATTAGAAAAAGAAAATTTGTTCAATTTTTTTTTTTTGCTCAAAAAGGGAAAGATTTTCATCAATTAAAAGAAAGATATTTTGGAACAATATGATTAGTGGTACTTATACCATATCAGACTATATTGATACTTATAATGACATCAGCAGGCCAAAGACAAGAAAAGATAATACATTTGACAAAACTTGAGAATTCTTAATCCTTTTCTACTCTTTAGAAGGTCAGTCAGAGAGGGAGAGCCAGCCAGAAAGGAAAGAAAATAAAGCAAGGTCAATCAGAGAGGGAGAGCAAGAGAGAAAAAAATGAAGGAAAGTCACAGAGAGCAAGAGAGAAAAAATGAAGGAAAGTCACAAAGAGCAAGAGAGAAAAAATGAAGGAAAGTCACAAAGAGCAAAAGAGAAAAAATGAAGGAAAGTCACAGAGAGCAAGAGAAAAAAAATGATGGAAAGTCACAGAGAGCAAGAGAGAAAAAATGAAGGAAAGTCACAGAGAGCAAGAGAGAAAAAATGAAGGAAAGTCACAGAGAGCAAGAGAGAAAAAATGAAGGAAAGTCACAGTGTGGGTGTTTGCTGTTGGTGCTGGCCCCACACACTATACTAAACCAGCCATGGTTCTGGGTTAGTAAAAGAAGGCAACAAGACGGAATTTCGTTTATATTTTTTATATAGAATATTGATTATCAATATCTCTGGAGACGGGAAATGCCTATTCGCAGTTGAAAAGAGAGGAGGCCGATTTTCATCTAAGTCAAACTGACGACTGGTCTCTCATGTCACGAACGGTAGTCTACTGAATGGTAGCAGCGGTTGACGGTTACTAAGGGCGGACGGCTGACACGAGAGAGACTGGCAATGATTCTCTTCTCCAAACCCAAATTTTACTCTGCTTGCAGCGGTTGACGGTTACTAAGGGCGGACGGCTGACACGAGAGAGACTGGCAATGATTCTCTTCTCCAAACCCAAATTTTACTCTGCTTGCAGCGGTTGACGGTTACTAAGGGCGGACGGCTGACACGAGAGAGACTGGCAATGATTCTCTTCTCCAAGCCCAAATTTTACTCTGCTTGCTTGTTACGAAAATCCCTCTTATTTAAGCCCTTGGAATCAACACTGTATCTCTTTTAATTGACTTCCCTTCTCTCCCTCTCCTGTTATCTCGGTCTCTCCGGAAAACCCCAAACATTGCCCTTCATTCATCTCGCAACGCAGGTCTGTCCAAGATCATAAATTAGTCTCCCCCTCTCTCAAGGACGCTGCAAATAACTTTTCTTCCATAAGCTTTACTCTTTCTTTCATAACCCCAGACACTGGCCCCATATCTAGCTTTGTTTTTGAAACCCAGGATTTGACAGAAGACACTAGATTGAAAAAATACAGGTGACTCAACTTCCCATAATATTTTGAAAAACACATTAAGCCCTTATCTGGTCATTGAATCGGGAAGTAAACTTTCTCTAAAAGTATTTGTTTTTGCAACCCAGGATTTGACAGATGACACTAGATTGAGAAATTGCAGGTGCCTGCACTTGGAAGCACGTAATTCTCAACTTGCTACAGTATCCTCAAAAAACACATTATCCCTTTTAACACAGATAACTCCTTTTGTAATAACAATAGTAATTACTGGCAATAACCATAGTAATTTTTAGTAACAGTCATAGTAATTTTCAGGACACGGGGGGGGGGCTCCTGGCCCCCAAGTGTCACAACAGAGAGCAAGAGAGAAAAAATGAAGGAAAGTCACAGAGAGCCAGAGAGAAAAAATGAAGGAAGGTCACAGAGAGCAAGACAGGAAAAATGAAGGTCAGAGAGCAAGACAGGAAAAATGAAGGAAGGTCACAGAGTGCAAAAGTGAACACCAACTGTATCTGACCTAAGTAACTTTTTTTGAAGAATGAATGAATTGGTTCTACAGTGTAAAACTGGACCCTAGCTTTGTGTCTACCAAACACGTTCAATTTTTAATATAAATATCTCAAACTTAACCCTGACTGTAAACATAGCTATCTTTTATCCCTAAGAAATTCAGGATCAGTGTTCATGGTTTTTAAGGGTTAGTTAGGACACTAAAAAAAAAATGACAGCAAAAAACTTCATTTTTGCAATGGTAGTTTTACCACTGAAGTTCTGAGAGAAGTTTGGAATGAAGTTCAAGATGATCCAAGCTGCTGTTGTAGTTCATGTTTTAACCTCCCCACATTCTCTATGTCCAG
>CAUOPZ010000013.1:2500-35000 GCA_963457665.1 Thysanoteuthis rhombus | reverse complement strand
CTAAACCAGCCGTGGTTCTGGGTTAGTAAAAGAAGGCAATAAGTCCGAATTTCATTTAAATGTTTTATATAGAATATTGATTATCAATATCTCTGGAGACGGGAAATGCCTATTCGCAGTTGAAAAGAGAGGAGGCCGATTTTCATCTAAGTCAAACTGACAACTGGTCTCTCATGTCACGAATGGTAGTCTACTGAATAGTAGCAGCGGTTGACGGTTACTAAGAGCGGACGGCTGACACGAGAGAGAGAGACTGGCAATGATTCTCTTCTCCAAACCCAAATTTTACTCTGCTTGCTTGTTACGAAAATCCCCCTTATTTAAGCCCTTGGTATCAACACTGTATCTCTTTGTAATTGACTCCCTTTCTTTCTTTTTCCTGTTATCTCGACCCCTCCGGAAAACCCTTAACATTAAACTGTGAATACCCTATCACACAAATAATGAAATCTGCTTATACAGTTATCCCATTCATCTTGCGACGCTGGTCTGTCCAAGATCATAAATTAGTCTCCCCCTCTCTCAAGGACTCTGCAAATAACTTTTCTTTCATAAGCTTTACTCTTTCTTTCATAACCCCACACACTGGCCCTTATCTGGCCTTGTTTTTGAAACCCAGGATTTGACAGATGATATTAGATTGAGAAAGTGCAGGTGATTCAACTTCCCATAATATCTCGAAAAACACATTAAGCCCTTATCTGGTCATCGAGTCGGGAAGGAAAACTTTCTCTAAAAGTATTTGTTTTTGCAACCCAAGGATTTGACATTGACACTAGATTGAGAAAGTACAGGTGACTCAACTTCCTATATTATCTCGAAAAACACATTATCCCTTTTAACACAGATAACTCCTTTTGTAATAACAATAGTAATTACTGGTAATAACCATAGTAATTTTTTGGTAACAGCCATAGTAATTTTCAGGACACGGGGGACTCCTGGCCCCCTAGTGTCACATAAATAAATAAATGAATACAGTAAAACATACAGTAAACATTGAAAATTTTAAATCTCTACTTTTCTGGTGACAGATCCATCAATCATGCTGGAATCTTTATCTTTATCTGCTGTAGATTCTTGTGAAAAAATGTTTAGTTAATCAACAAAAATCATGCATTTCATAAAAGTACAGCACAGTGATTATTCAAAACAATTTTCTCATTTTTATGCTACTATTTATCTTCATATTTTTATTGCTTTTTCTTTTCTTTTTTTTTTTTTCAATTTTATCTGATCTTAATCTGAAATTATTCAAGACAAGCAAATTATCGAAACCATGAATAGAAAACCTGCAAATGGCATGGGATAACTGTATAAGCAGATTTCATTATTTGTGTGATAGGGTATTCACAGTTTATTTGCATCTATCACAATTTAATGTAAACTTAATCTATGATGAAATAAGTTTAAATATGCTTTGTATTTCAGGCAGTTGAAATAAAGGATCGTCTCGCAGAATTCAAAATTTCTGGTTTCAAGAGCAGTAATATGTCCAGTTGTAACTGTTGTCATGACTTCAGAATGAAAGTAGCAACTGAACTGTCTCAGTATCAAGACTGGTTGAGTTTATTGCTAAACAAAAAAAAGGAAGTGGATGTTTGGTAAATTGTTTCATGTTTCATCCAAGTTTGATTGATATTTTGCGGTAATTCTTTAAAAACAATAAGATATTGTTTTTAATAGATATTTTTGAAATCATATCAATTTTACTTATTTCTGTTTTTGTTCATGAAAGATAGCTAGAACAGTCATTTTTTAATTATTTTTTTAATTTTTTATAGCCATATGATTTTAATTATGATTATTTACATTTAGATAACTGAAGTAAGATTGTTATAATTATCAAAATTTTTGTTCATCTCACATCTAATCTTTAATTAAATTCAGATTGGAGATTGATTCAATCTGATTGGTTATTTGAATTTATTCATATTTTACTATGGCAACCTGCTAGCATAGTCAGTTCCATATGGGAATGGGTGTTGAAGAACCAGTAGGACAAAAAAAAAGATGTGATTTTTTAATTTTTTTTTAATGAAAAATTAAACCATACACTAGCTCTCACTCACTCTTTCTCTCTCATTCCAACCTAGTTTTTCCACTGACAAAAAAAGTGCTCATTCTACGATAAAAGCAAGTGGAAAAAGACGAGCGTAATCAAAATCTTATATTCTTCTTTTTTTTTCGTAGTGCGTGACGCTTTATTTTTGTTATTTGGTATATCACATAGTAGGATAGGAGTCCTCATTAAAATGCTGAGGCAGACGTCTTTCTGTTTTAGGAAACACTGACATTATATCTACTTTCACACTAGATCTCACCCAGTGTTTAGAATTTCTCCATTTTCTTACAAGCTCTATGTTCTGGCTTTCAGTTTTGTTTCCAGACAAGCTTCTAAATTCTTGTTTCAGTATTAGTATCTTGCCATTTCTGTTGTCAGGTTTATTTCCAACCAAGTTTCTGAATTCTTGCCTTGTGGTTTCTGTTGTTAGTTTTATTTCTGAGCAAACTTCTAAATTCTTGTTTCACTATTGGTACCAGTATCACCTCCTCAGAATCATCTACTTTTATAATAATGTCACTACTTGCGGTGGTTGGTTCAGTTTCCGAGGAATCATCTTGCCAATATTGTCTGTTTTGTTGTCTTCAATAACTTTTTCAGAAATTTCAATTTTTTCATTCAACATGTTACGTGTCATTATATTACTCATTGATTTCTTCAATCATAACCTTGTGACACAAATTCTCAGCACTGTCTTAATGTAATGCTCCCCACTTCCCAGGTTTTTCAAGCTGCTGAAAAAGCTTCAAGTTTTTTTAGCATGATAATCACCTCAGTGGCAGATATAAGAGTATATATTTTTTTTATACATCTATTAACAGAATGTAGATAAAAACTTATACACATTTATTTTCAATGCAATCATTGGACTTCGGCACTATCAAAGCATTGAGGTCCAAATTTGATAGTACCTTCTGCTGCTCTTAGTTTAGAACTGTTTCATTAAAGTGAGATGAACTGATACTACACTTTGATCTGGACCCTGCTGCTTTGAATATCATCTGCTTTTTACCATCTGTCGTTGAACATAGACCCTATGTTTTAGCTCTATAGGTGACTATCTTCATTCAGTTCATCTAATATTATTTGGAGGTCATAGAGGTTTTCAGGAAAGATGATGATGCTGTCAGCATATTTTGGGTTACTTAGGTATTTGCGGCCTATTCTGATTCCTTTGTTTTTCCAGTCTAGGTTTCAGAAGATCATCTTAGGGCAGTCTGTGAAGAGTTAGGGTAAGCTAGTATCATCTTGTCTTATCCTGTTTTTTTTGTTTTTTTTTTTTAGTTGAAAAGGCCCAGTCTTTCTGTAGCCTAATGAAGAAACTGCTTTGATGATATATATGTTGTAATACTCTGACATATACAGGGTTGACACCTTCTCAAGTGATCGTGAAAATCCATAAGTCATTGAAGCTGAATCAAAGGCCTTGAAGTTGATGAATGCTATAGTGAATAGCATTTTATATTCTGCTGGTTTATATGAAATTTTTTCCATAATTTCTAAAAAGGTTTTGGAATGATTTTTGCTTTAAAACGATTCTCATTTTGTATTAGTATCATTGCTGTTAATTATTTTTTTAAATAGATTTTCCAATTGGTTTCTCTTAAAAAAAAAATGAGTATAGTTTTAAATTCACTGATGTTTTTGCTTCTAATGTGGTTTGATCTATCTGATTTCTCAACTTTAATGCGGTTGAAACTTAAGTTTAACTGTTAGATTGTTACGTGTAGAATGATTTTCAAGTAGTAAGATAGATGAAGGATGATATATACAACAAAAAATGGTTTATAGATCAAGATCTGACTCATTTTAAGCAATAACCTTTCTCCATTGATCTTCTAATGATAGTGCGCCATCTGTATGAAATTCTCCAGGTTCAGGGATCACTAATTGAATGAAAGCACAAATTATGGGTTCCCTATTATTGTTGAAAATGTTTGAAAAAATAATAATCTCTTGGAGAAATATCAGGTGAATATGATGGATGTTGCAAAACTTCATTTATGAATTCTCAATGCTCAGACATAGTCAAGTCTGAAATTGTCATGGAGTGTTTCATTCAATTCACGTGGGATCCATTTTTCCAACTTTTTAGCCTCTCTTCTTGCCATGAGCTCCAAAAGATCTCGATCAAGCCTATTGAGTTCATTTTTGAAAAAAATTTGCTCTGTTTTGTTGTTTTTTGTCTCAAAAAAGAAAAAAAAATTTTCATTGATTATTATGTAAAATAAAAAAATAAAAAATAATAGTAATCATTAAATAAGGATGAATATAAGGGGAATGACTGCAATTAATATGCAAAAGGAAGAATAACCACACTGCATACAAAGATGAAAAAATTCATAAAAAGTACAGCAGTAAATTTTCTTACATCCTATCTGTATACATCATTATTTGGCATTGTTATATTGTTAATAACAAAATATCAGTCAACCTAAAATAGAGGAAGAATTAAAAGAAAAATTCTAAATATCACATTAATCAAAATATTCGATCATTAAAAATCAAATAAAACTAAAAAGTTGTCAAGAACGATATTTTACTTGATTTTCCAGTTTTTTAAAATTCTTTAGTAAAGCATCCATATCCACTACAGAACGTCTTTATCAGGGATGTATCTTTAAAATGTACAAAATTGATTAGAAACATGAGTGGGGTATCATAAAGATTTCTCTCCAAAATCTGCAAACGGAACTGTATAAATGAATTTTGTCCTTTTATAAATGAATGTCAAAAATTTAATTAAAATCCAGTCATTAGTTGATTTCTGGTAAATTTTTGAAATCAACATATTTTCCATCAAAAAATAATAGGATATTATGATTATTATTTTTTTTTGTTTATATGTAAGCAAGTTTTGACGATATTGATTTACTCAAATATATCCAGTCCGGTAGTTTACTCAAAGATTATTCATATCGGATTATTCTCCAATCTTCCGTATTACTAATTGCATAAAGATTTTAATGATAAAATTATCTTAAATACAATTCCTGACCTGTAGCACAAGTTCACAAATTGAAAAAAAAATTTGATAGTAGATTAATAGAAGGATTAAAGGAAGGTAAAAATTTATGAACAAAAAGCAATTATTTATTTACCCTAACTTTTAATTTTAAAAATTGTCACCTTCAAATTCAATGAGAAATGTTATTTCATTTATCGGCTACAACCTGGTATTTTAGATAAATATGTGAAGTTAATACTTTCAAAATAACTTCCAAGTGTTTGTCAATCAAGGAAGAATGCTACTTGCTTTTATTCACGTCCATAACAGAGGTGGTTTATTCAGATATGCTACAAAAAATACAATTGGATAATATTTTGATAATTTCACTGTCTAGACATCTGTGGATGTTTTACAGGTTTCTTTCTCTGTGCTTTGTTTTGTAAGTAGGTGAAGCTTGAAGTTCAATAAGCTTGAATTGTAACTGTATGGGCTTTTCTTCTGGATCCATAGAAAACATTTCCAACCAGTTTCATCTGTTACTAAACCGTCTTCTTTAATGCTCTTATGTGAATTCAATTTCGCAAGAATAGTGATTATTTATCCTATCAGATTATAAGCACTGAAATCAGTTTCTTTTTTTCTCTTCATTCATGGTATCCAATGCCAATGATGAATAATGTTATGATCTATGAACAAAGAAAAGTCAGGAGAGATATCCGAACCAGGAAAAAAATTTTCCAGGATACCAGATAACATGGAAGATTCTTGTTTGTAGTAACGTGAATGTGATTCAAGGGTATTAATGCTGGAACAGATTACAAATAAACCTGAAAAATTATTTTCTTGGTACATCCCAGTGCAAAGGTTAGAAAAAATCACAATGTTGTCAGCATAATGGAGAGAGGGAAACACTGATGTGTGCTGCTACTCATGGTCTGTTGCCAAAGTCAGTGCTAGGCTAGGGCTGACCCAGACATTGCTGGACTCCCTGCAGTGTTTCCCAAACCTTGTGTCAACTCACAAAATCATCCTTACGAGACCTTGTACACACCCACATAAAACGCTACCAGTAATTGGTGCTAGTGTGAACACAGCTTCTTCAAAATGCGGAATTTAATGGCAGACAACTGACTCAACATTCTAGACGCTATGGCCCTTAATGAATAACATGCTGAAAACCTGAATCATGAAGACATCACGTCGTGACAAAACATCGAAACAACAGGGGGATTTTCATTCTGTAATTTGTGCTACTGCAACTGAGTGATAGAAGTTGTCATACTTCATGTCTCGTTTTTTTTTTTATTTACTTTGACTTAGCAATTACATTGAGTGAAGATGGTTTTACAAGGAGAGCTTTATATACAATGTTACTATAATTTTAAAATTAGTATTTAAAAAAAGACAAAAAAAAACTTCAATTGCTTGATACTTGGGTAGTTTTTAACATCCCAAATTCTTGTGAAGGCATTACAAACACAAATGAAGAATTCAACTGGTATTAATACAACATAAATATGGATGATAAATACCAAGAATTTTAATCATACAGTTTTTGTTTCATTCACAAATAAGCGGAAGGCACAACTAAATTTTGGATTTACTAAGAACGACTCTGTAGAAATTCCCATGGTCATGAAGGCCATAACCCTACAAGGTGTAGACTCTGTATACATTAAAGTACTGCAACACATATACAACCACAAAAACTCATTCATTAGGCTACACAAAGACACTGAACCATTTCAGCTCTAAAAAGGAGTAAGACAAGGTGATACCAGCTCACCCAAACTCTTCACAGCCTGCCTTGAGATGATCTTCCAGAACATGGACTAGGAGAATAGAGGAATCAAAATAGACGGTGTATACTTGAGCAGCCTTAGATTTGCAGATGACATTGTCCTTTTCACAGAGAATCTACATGACCTCCAACTAATGCTAGATGATCAAAACAAAGAGAGCAAAAAAGTCGGCCAGCACATGAACTTCAGTAAAACAAAAATCATGTGCAATAATCATGTTGAGAATAAGAAGATAAGTCTAGATAGAAAATGCAAAACTCAGCAAGGGTCTACCTTGTCGAGTTTTGCATTTTCTATCTTTACTACATTTACCTAGGACAACGAATCTCCATGAGACACTCAAAAGAGGAGGAAATCAAGCAAAGAATCACTTTGGGATGGCAAGCCCTTGGCAGAGCAAGCTCAACTTCCAAGAACCAGATGATCCCAATAATCCTAAAAAGAAAAGTATACAACCAATGCATTCTCTCCCGATAGTCACTTATGGAGCTGAAACATGGAACTGAAACATGGAACCTAACCAAGAGTTAGTCAATTCAAAAACTCCAGAGTTTTTTTTTGTTTTTTGCTTAATTTTTTACTAATTGAAAGAGTGATCGGACACTGCACTGAATCAAAATAACCTCATTTTACATTATTAATGAAAATTTGACTTTATTTTTTTAGACAAATATTTGGACTTCTTTTTCATTTTGGCAAAAACAAGAAAAACATATTTTAGATTTTAATTACATTTTCAAAAGAGGGTGTCAAAAGTGGTACAGTGTTCATGCTTGTTTTCTGAGACCTCAGACTTTTTTAGTGATCACTGTCCAACAAAAGGTGTAAGTAAATAAATTTATTGATAACCCCTTTAAAAAAACAAATTGTTGCTTTACGCTTGAGTATGAAATTGTTCAGTTGTGTGTCTACTTGATTAATTCATCAATTGTTTCATAGATAAATCTTGAAAAATATAATGGGAAAAAAATTTGATAAATTGAAAAGAAGCTAGAGCTAGAGGTCTAGTGCACTAGATTATTCTTATTTCAATTACTCACTGTTATATTAGTCAAATTCTTTACATGTTTCATTACTATATTGCATTGTGTGAATTGGCTGCAAATAACTTTCGCAGTTATTTGCAGAATTTCAATTTCGTAAGGGGTCTGTGCCCTTCTCCGTGAAATTTGAGGGACTAATGTACATTAGTAAATCTTTCTCTTTTAGTAGTATTCTCTTAAATGTAAAAAAAAATTGACTGCATTTTTAATTGTAACAGTCTAATACAAAATGTAATGACATTTTTCCATGTTTACTTTCAGGTTTTCACAACTTGTCAAAAAATCAAAAGGTAGGGTATTTCAGTTTCCTTTATATCAATCAGAATTTTCCTAAAAATATAGCTACACTGTTAATGCATCCTATTTACCTTCATAGATGCTAATGAGATTGTTGATACAACTTCAAACCATAATATAACTATAATTTAGTAAATTAAACATAAGATTTGTTATGTTTGCCATTGGAGAGAAAGCATATCATTTGATTATTAGCATGTTCAATTTTTAGATTCATCTTTGTTTTTCATCCATTTATGTCTTTCGTCACCAGTTTTAGGTTCTGTGTTGATAGAAGACTATAGTAGTCTTGGAGGACAAAGGAATCTGTCCCACATGTTTGAGTTAACCCACTGTGACATCATGAGTATGTTGAGACAGACAGAAGTGGCCATCTTGTTCAGATGTAAACATTTGGTAGCTTTGTTATTTGTTAGAAGAGAGAATTCTCCATGTTGGGTTTGAGTATGGATGCAGAGATTATACATTGTTCATCATTGAAATAAAGACAAATACAAATGTTTAAACAAACAAATGGGACATACATTTAATGATTTGACAAATAAGACATTTATAAACCACTTATAACACTGAAAAGGACATGTTAACATTAGTTAGATTGATCGTGATAAAGGCTTATTTAGAATAGATTACTTCATAGCTTCCTATAAAGATTTTAAAGAGAGAGTTAGTTATTAGTTTATTCCTATACATTAGAATGTAATATGGGAGATGATCAGTTTGGGAAACATGGGACATGATGGATCTAATATCAATTGATTTATCTATCAAATATAGCCTGATTAGAGATGCCTTTAATAATGAGTGGTATAAGTTGACCAAGCTAGATTATCCAAAAGGTGGCTGGATCAGTTTTTGGCACAAGGAGCTAAATAGGGTGAAATGAGATGAGTGAGAGGCAGCTTTTTCATTGAGTTGCCAGAAAGCTTTTACAGATTCTCACATCAAGGAAGACTGTTGAAAATAGTCATGGTTAAAGAATGGCATCCGAGTAGGTCCTGATAGAAGGGTTAAATTAAAACCCCCAAAAGTTATAATATTCAAGTAACAAATAAGAAAATTGGGTTGATATTTCCGATTTTATTTGCATTAGCCTCAAAATTTATATTTATTAATCAAATACTTATCTGGTGTAACTTTTATTGATCTCTGCCAACAAAGTTGGGAGAGGTATATGTATTCACTCATGTCTATCTGTCTGTCCATCCGTCCACATTGTCTCCAAATGTCCTCAATTGATTTTTAATGAAATATTACGGAAGAATTTATTCAATTTTTGAGCAGATTCACGAATTTTCACCTCCCCCGAATTGTTGCTTTACATCCAAGGGTTCTCAATGATTTTCAATGCAATTTTGTTTAATGATGGGAAATGGGCAATAGAAAAATGATTAAATTTTTGGGCAAATCTCAGAATTTTATTACCTTTTAGTTATAATATCTACACAATATCTTCAAAAATTCTCAATGAATTCCGATTAAATTCTCTGGAGAAAATGAGGTAAGAGAAGAATTCATTAAATCTGAGACAGATTCAGGAATTACTTCCCCACACCTACCAGATGATACCTGATGAAGGCCGTAGAGTACAACGGCCGAAATGTTGTACAAAAAACAACCAAGATGAGGATGATCCGAATAATAGAAATAATAATACCTCATCTCAAAAATTTCAGAGATATATTACCCACTATGCATTGTAACTGTTTGTGAACTGATTTTTATTCAGTTTTCAGTGACAATTAGGTAGGCATGCGTCTGCTCTCTGAGTGTTCTCTGTATTAAAACTGTTAGATGCACAATTTAGTACTCAACATCTAATGAACCGCAATCTTCAAATATAAATTATAATCCTCAAAAGAGCTATTTCACAAACAATTTCCTTATTCAAATATATGCTTGAAAAATGAATATATCAATATTTTCCAAGGTTTGGTTTTACGATTATTGGGATATTCTCTAAGTAAATAAACTGAATTAGATACTTACTTGAAACTAGCTGAGATACCTGGCGTTCCCAGAAAATAATTCCCAATATAAAAAGCTCATCTGATGGATTTTGAACTTGGCTCACTGAATTCATTTTCCATACTGCTATATGCTTGGGCATGTCCACTGATATATTTTTTAGAAATAGTTTAAAAAGATGTCTAAAATGACAGCTTTCCCGTTTATGTGATGTTGCATAAAATGATGTCTCTTTTTGCTGTTTAGCTGGACATAGAAGTTTTGCCTCTGAATTGATTAGAGACCTACGAGATCAGCATCACTTATCTAATCTCAATCTTGAGATTGTTGCCCATACAGAAAAATTTTCAGCCTCCAGTAGCCATTTTGGCAGCTGTAAGCCATCTATATGTAAGAAAACGATCAATAACTGACTTTAATGGATATGAATGTTAAGCATTCATGTTTAATTTGATTTTTTGTTGAATCTTAATAACATGTTCTATGGTAGTTAGTTTCAACAATTTTCAAGCTGGAGCTTTGTTAATGGTTGTGATTAATACTTTGAAGTAGATATTCATAGTAAAGGTATTCCCTGGTACAACATAGTTTGTTATAGCACAGTTTGCGATATTAGGCAGGTAAATTATGAACACCCACATTTTTACCTGTATTATCGTCCTCTTACCAGGAAACCAAAAATACAAACAGAATTTTTTTAACCTGTACGATCAATATTTTGGTCCAAATACTATTTTTCTAAATCCTAAGCCCATTTGATGACAGAGGTGACACAACTCCCACTTCACCACCACTAAGAAATATAATTCACCAACACCAGCTAAACAACTGATATAAAATCTATCAGGGTAGTGTCTGATAAAATTTGTTGTTAATATGCTTGTATTAGTCTAACATGGATTTTCTACAAAATTGGATTTTAATTTGCATTATGGCACTTATTGATTTAATATTGATAGTTTTTTTTTTAGAGAGCATTACCCATGTATCTTCTACTTAGCCATGTTCTTTTATTCAGTTGACACTTCATTGCAAAAATGTACTCAAGATTATGCAGACTTGAAAATTGTGCATGACTTTGCCATTGACAATAAAAGTATGCTGGCAGTGGAATTGAAAGAATTTGAGACTTTATGTGTGGCACTTTCAACCAAGGTAATATATTTCTATTTTTAATTGTGTGTTTTTATAAAAGCCTCATTGCTAGTGTATGTGTAAAATTTTGCATGAGCAAAACTATTGCAAATTAATACAAAAAAGAAAAAATAGGATACATATGACTGTGTGGATGTAGACAGCAAATGGATGGAACAGTTCTGAAAATATGAATGAAAATGTGCTCAAGCAAACGTGTGTTTGTGCTCGTCCAAAGTGTGCTAATAGGTAGCAGTGTTCATTCAAGCGTGTTCGTGCGCGAATGTGCGCATAGAGGGTTCTATGATGGTCGTACTAGAAGTAGTAGTCAGTGTCCACAAGGAGAATTCGTCGATCAGATCAGTGCTAATTGGTAGCAGTGTTTATTCATGCGTGTGTGCGCAGATAAGCATGTAGAAGGTTTCTACGATGGCCGTACTAGAAGTAGTAGTCAGTGTCCACGAGGAAAAATTGTTGGTCAGATCATCAGAGCTGAATTCGAAACAATTTTCTGTTGTTGGATGATTGCATGTTTTTAATGAAGAATCTGTTCTTGTGTGGACACGTGTGATGATTTCCTGAAATCTTCTGTTGAAAAATTAGTGCAGTTTTTCGTGTGATGTCGAAAACTTTCGCATGAAGATGTTGAAAGAGTCATCGTTGAAGAATTACTTGTTGGAGTGAAGATTTCTCGATTTTCGAAAGATGAATTTGAATCTTTAAGCGTGTTCGTTTATAGATTCACCTTCGAATTTTCATCCAGAAGATTTTTTTTCAAATCTATTCACGTAGATGGGTCACCAGTTTGTAGGATGTATTGTTGAATCTGAACAGCGATGGATTGTTGAGAGACAAGGATTTTGGGTCCTCGTGTGTGATGTGTAGTGCGCCACAGCCCTGTAGCTGTGAAATGAAGGAAGCTGTTCGAAGAGAATGGAATGGAAGAGACATACGTTTAATACAAGAATAAGGATGATGTACATGTACGGGTAACATTAATATGATCAAATGTGAGAAGTAATGTTAGAAGAGATAGTAAAAAGTGGAAGTTCTCTTGTCTTGATAGTGCTGGCGTCAGAGTTGTCTGAATGCGTGGATTCCGTATGGTTGGATTTCTCCCAGATACATGGAAACCGGGTTCAGTGTGTGAGCCTTACTGCCAAGTAAGTGAGTTAACTTGGGGGCTATTCTCAGACACTGTTAGACTCTCGACGAACAGACTATGAAAGACATAGTATGTGAGAGAAGGAAAGAGAGTGGCCGAGTAGCCGGCCGCGAGGGCCGTGGTCAGAGGCATGGTCAGCTAGGAATACTGGCGCAAAGGAGAAGGAGAGAGAGAATGGCCGGCCGCAGAGGCCGGGGCTAGAAGCGCACCCATTTAGGGGTGCTGGAGCTAGTGAGCATTGGACCATGTGCATCCAGGGGTTTTATAAGAGTCGTCAGAGGAAGTGACGTTTTGGATATTAAGCTAGAAAGGTTAGTTTCTTCTATCCACACAGTCAGTTTATTCAGTGCACTCTATTTTTCGATAACAACCATGAGTTCCGAAGATCACGTCGGGGTCACCAGTGTCGTGTCGGGGGCCTGATTTAAGGTTGCTAATATATCAGTCCCCTAACATGTGTATAACCCAGAATTGATCTAAGAAGATAAATCCTGGGAAGCAGCGTGTTTGTTGCTTAAGCCCAAAAACAAGGTTAGTACACAGTTGGATTGTTAACAAAACGTGGAAATAAGAACAAACAAAGAAGTTAACAACAGTGCAAGGTTTAATTTGTGAGCAAATCAAAATAAACAAGGACCGGAGTTTCTGCCAACACAAGATGTGGAGGGATCTACCAGGATAAAAGATGTAGAGATAGGAAGGATGAAGGGAAAGAGTTGTCACTGAGTAAATGTGAGATAGTCTATACAATGATCCAAGTTTTGCCACTAAGAAGTTATCTTAGGAAGTCCGTCCCAACTACGATGATAGTGCTTAACTTGGTTAGGATGTGTTCTCGAGATGAAGATGTGATGATGCATGTGTAAGAACAAAGTGTGTGTAAAAACTATACTAACTATCCTAACTAAAGAGGGAAGGGAGAAGAGATGATCTTACCTCGATGCCGTAGGAACACAGAAAGAGTGAGAGATTTGCCGCCACAGTTTAAATATGGTAAAGATAGGAATCAGCTATCTGATTGGCAACTCTGTGTGACATCAAAAAGGGGGACAAGGAAGGTACCGTTTCTACAGAGATATAGGGGTTAAAAGTACATCCTTTCCAAAGGGCAGATAACTCCGTATATAAATTATTTACTTTTAGCTGGAAAGGTGGGTACTACACTAGCATTAAATAAGGTTTAGGTTCAACTTGATAGAAACAAACCATCATGTAAGAATTGCTAGATAATTTTAATATCTTTTGAGTCTTTGTATTAAAATTAAGTATGCCAAACACTGACAGTATAATTAAGCTACAAATAAAATGAAAGAATCAACTTTTAAACTCAATTAAATTTGTATATCTCGGAATTTTTGAGATGAGGTATTATCATTATTTCTATTGATATTCGGACCATCCTCATCTTGGTTGTTTTTCATACAACGTTTCAGCCGTTGCACTCTACGGCCTTCGTCAGTTATCATCTGGTAGATGAAGACAGAAAACAATGACATAAAAAAAAACCCAAAAAAAAACATCATAACTGTCACTTGAGGTTTAGGGCTCCTAAAAATTAGCACCTGTTGTCCACATGGACACATAGCGCAGTGGTTACAGCATCAGACAAATTACTGTAAAGTAATCTGATGGTTCTAGGTTCGATCCTAGTGAGAGACAATATAACAATACTACTAATGCTAAGAGGGGAGTACGGTCAAAATACCCCCGTCGGATAAATAAAGGGTTCGGTTCGTTACTTCCCCAAATCTACCAGATGATACCTGACGAAGGCCGTAGAGTGCGACAGCCAAAACGTTGTATTAAAAACAACCAAGATGAGGATGGTCCGAATATCAATAGAAATATCAATTAAATTGTTTTGTTGGTGGTTCCTGATGACATGCACACATATTTTCTCATTTTATGAATTTGTACGTTTATTGATGAGATGAATTATTTTGACTAGACTAAATACCCACCTTGATGGACGGAATAATTTGCTGTCCAAAAAAGAAATAAAGATGACTGGAAATCAGATAACGTTTAATTAAATTAGTTTTCAATATTGATTTGATACTACTTTTTACACTGTTAAGATAAGACAGCGAGGCTAATGCTAAAAAAGTGGGGTGCCAATATAAAAAAAAGATGTTTGTTTAATATGAAAAAATAGTCAGGCAAATGTAAAAATGTAAAAGTGGGGTTAGTATTTAAAAATGGGATAATGGGGGGCAAAATTGAAAATGGGTGTTAAATGGGTGTATGGGTGTTAATGCAAAGAAAAAAGTAGGGCTGATCTCCAAAAAATGATGAGGTTGATGTGAAGAAGAGAGGGGACTGATATTAGAAAATGGTTGAAAGCTTAAAAGGTATGTTAAAAATGAGGGCGTAATGTTCAGGAAAACGGAAGTATGCGGACAAAAAGGGGGCTATTGTTCAGAAATTGACCAAATAGTAAAAAAAAAAAAAGGGGGTTGATGTTGGAAAAGGGAGTGGCTTAATGTTAAAACAGAAGTGTTTCCACTTGATTCTGACTCTATAAAATGAAAATAAACATTCCCTTTCAATATTAACCCCTAAAAATGAGAAAAAATTTCCCCTCATGATTTTGAAAATTTGCACCTAATTTTCTAAAAATGGAGATGAATGTTGCCCCCATTTTCACGCCTAGAAGTGAAAAAAAAAATTCCCCCTTGAGAGAAAGAGAAGAAAAAAAATCTCCCTTTCTGATTTTGACCCCTAAAAAAAAATTTCCCCCAGATTTTGACACTTGAAAGTGAAAAATGAAGGTTCCTTATTGATTTTGACCCTTAAGTGAAAAATAAGTTTCTTCCATATGATCAACATAACCTTTGATCCACAAATTTTGAATTTTGGAAAAATGTACCTCAACTGTAGTACATCAAAACATTCAATCAAAACAATACTATTCAATGTATCCGTTTTTCATTAATAAACATTGGGATTGTTAAATGTTTTTGGTTTTTTCTCAGTGAAGAACATAGTCTACATCACATTTTTATCTCTGAGCATTGAGTTGAGAAAAAAAATTCTTTAATATAATTATATAATTAAAAGTATTTTTACCATTGATGAATTATTATGTAAATTGATACCCCTGATTTGAAACCACTAAAAACACAATTTTTGGAGTTGTCTCAAAAACTGATTTGCTAAAGACACTTGCCAGGGATCAAATCTGTACCCAAAGAAGATTTATGAATTTATATCCATCAGTTTTTGCAGGTGGCAAATACATACAGACACATTTGGTGAATTATGATATGATGTAAATCTAATAAAATTCATGCTGCACTTAACATGGACCTCTTGGTTTTAATAGGATATGAACTCAATTGTGAAATTGCTCATTTTAAAAGAATATTCCTATATATGTCATAAGTTGATAAGTAATTATCAATTGTAGATATTGAATATTGAATTTTCTCATTGTTTTTTAAATGTTTGATTTGATGTCATTGTCTCTTATGATACTGCCTATGAAAAAAAAAGATGGTTTTGTTATATGCTTTTAATATTAATACTGGAGGAATTTGGAGATTTTTCTTAATGACCGAAAGTCAAGGAAATTGTTCCGGTATCTCATCAACTATAGAAATTTGTACAATATACTTTCCTGTCTTAACTGATCTTACACCTTCCAACAGTTGAGCCATTATTCAATTCTAATGGCTGAAAGAACTACTGATCTACAGGTATTGAATCCTGTATAAACACAGCAACTCAAAAATGAACCACAAACAGTGCGCATGAATTTAATAAAGCTAAGATAGTTGTGTAGTTCCAACCAGTACCAGAGGTTGATTTTCGAATCCAAATAAGTCAGGTTCCTTCTCAATTCCTTTCCATTTGGCTTTGTATCATACTAAGTGAGACTTGATAAATATGAATATTTTAATCTCTAAATAGATGTCTCAAGAACTTGTCTTAATAACCTCTGCAAAGCTAAATTAGCTATTCAATTTTTTCCAACACACAAAAGGATATAGTAGCTTCTGTTCATCAAATTTAGCATCCTCCAAAAAGGGTATGTTGCAGTGTAAGAAACCATCTTGAATTTTTTAGATATTTTTGTGTCTCTTTGGAAAATTTTTCTTATCCAATTTTCTTATCAAACGTATGCAGAACCAACCATATTTATAATATCTTGCCCAGAATAAAGCGGTCTTTATTAAGTAATATTCTTAACAGTATGATCTTAATTTTTAGCCTCTATTTTTTTTTCAAGATTAATGTACCACTGATCTTGGATACATTTTTGATTTTCAAAAATTGCCACTGGTAAAAGTTTTCAAATGCCCTTTGACTTACATTTCAAACAAATGATTTATCTCATATTAAGCCTTTAAGGGGCTAAGCAGAATTTGATTGAGGAGTCCCTTATAACCTCTTGTGTGCCCCCATGGCCTTTTGTTGGCAATATGGTGGCCATATGGCCCTAAGCAGCTGCTTAATTCACTTATTATGCCTTAGGCTGACCCTGCCCTTAATCTCTTGAGATGTCTTTTTATATTTGATAATGCAAAGTTTTTGCCCATAACTTTTCATTTCTTCTCTTTGAATTCAGCTTCAACAACTGAATACAACCAATATCAAACTTCATGAAGATTTAGGAGAAACAGTTTGGAAAATTTTAAGAAAATATTTTCTTGAAAGTGGTGACGACCAACTACATAATGCCAGCAGGTAAGATTTTGTACCTCAATGTAAAAAAAAATTCTGTTGTAGGTATAATTTGAGCCACAAATTTTATGCTTGGCTCATTTTGTTTGAAATTGTCAACCCAAACTGTCAACATATATTTCATTAGATTTTGAGACAGTGGTTCCTAAAGTTTTTTGCATCATGATGCCCTTGGTGTATATGGATTTTTTTCATAGCACTCCCTAGTCAAATACTGAACTGCATTTGTGATTAGTGAAAAGATTTGAGAAAATAGTTTTATTCATTTATTTTTTTATTTACAATATAAGTTTAGCAGATATTGTAAGTGGAACATTGAGTGCCATTGAGAAAGACACAAAGTAAGATTCTAGTTTAACATTATTCATAGACCGTAAATAGATTACTGACTTTGGAGCCTATTCCCTCACTTCCCCTATAATAATTCAATTTTTCTCAAAAACAAAATATTTACAGAAGAAATGGTCTGATCCAGTCGAAGTAGTCCAAACTACAGGAAAGTATTTTTTCTTAATTTTTGAGGAGCGGGTATTCTCTTTATTCCCTTTATCAACTGAAAAATGTCTTCATTTGACACCAAGTTATTTTTTTTTCTTCTTTCAGCTTCAATGAAGATATTTTATTTCAAAATTTAAAAAAAAGAGAAATCTTGCTTAAATGTATCACGTTACATGGTGAAAGAAGAAAAAGTAAATAGATCCATGTTTTATTGTGACTTTATTGAGCAGACTATTTAAAAAATGACCCCAAAAAATTATGCTAAAAAGTCATTAAAAAATTGATGATTTAGAATACTATCAAATAAAAATTAAATGGAGAGTTTTTGACAGCCAATGTTGTTTATGTGTAGAAAACAAAGCTTGTACAGGTTATGACGAAGTAATTTTTTTCTCCTAATCTTTTACTGACAATGAATATTAAACTGCTTCCACACATACTTGAATAAATCAAGCATGGGATTAGGAATTCTGCTCATAAAAGTATGATTTATTAGTAATTCTTGCTGCTAACTTGTACACTTGAACCTTTACAATGTGGAGAGGTCTTATGGATTGAAAGCAAGAAAAATTAGTTGAAAAAAATTTTTAAAGTTTTTTTTTTTCTTTAGGTGCAAAGTGTCGAAAAATTAATGTACCTAGTAGATGTTTCTCTCTGTGAATTGTAATTTTTTTTATCAAGTTTCATACATTTTTATTACTTCTCAAACCTGCGGAGTTCATATTTTGATGATTTTCAATTGAATTCTGTGTTATATATGAGAAATTTCTCAAAGCAGCAGTGCGAAGGACTTTCTTCTGGCTTGCTGTCTTCATATTAGGAATGTGTCAACCTGCTTCTGGGGAGCTCATTATGTAAACATGTATGCTGAACATTTATTTCCCGTATAAGTATGTGAATAAAAATTAATTTGAGTTGAAATTTAAGCATGCTGTTACACAAAAAAAAAGTTGTTCACTTGCTTTATTTGTGTTAACTGTATATTCGGATGAATAATTACATTCAATTTTAGCCATCGTTCATTTGACATTTTTATGCAAACACAAAATAATTCATGGTTTTTAGATCCTTTTTCATGAAAATTTTTGAGGCATCTTTGCAGTACATATACTATTTTAGTCAAGGTCATTTTGTATTGTTTACTGAAAAATGTTATTCAAATGGTTATAAATGTTATTTGCACACATGAAAACAAACTAAGCATGTAACAAAAACATTATTAACAGGTTTGCAAATAAACAAACGTAACACAAACGGTTACAAACGTTTTTTACCTGCTTGCACACAAGATGAATGTTCAGCTGCTATTTGTGAATGCTTGTTTTTGTGTGGGTGGAACTGTTATAAATCTATTTGTTTCTCTTCATAATCATGATTACTCGTGGGATGGATGAATCTGTTGTTCACCACACAGCTTTTCAAATATTTAAATCAAACTGGTGACAGCCACCCTCATTTCTCATTCCATGTCAATATTTGTTTCAACACAGCTACAATCAAGAACCCAACTTAGCAGAGATAAGTTGTTGCAAATGGATTTACGATTCATTGAGGCTTAGCTCTTAGCAGAGGTTATTCATTTTTCACTGATGTACAAAAGCCAAATAATTCCATCCAATAGGTTCAAAGTGCACCAGGAGCTTTGCTTTTAATAAATGCTTGCAACTCTCTGTAAGCTCCTGCTATAGATCGACCATTATTGGCACAGGTACTTATGTACTTTGTACCTGTATTCATATTCTTGTAAAGATTTATATTTAATCAGCATCAACGAGTTGTTTCTAACAGATAAGATTCACATCCTTATCACTGTCAGTAGCCACATCCAGCTGCAACCAAAATTCTTCCCCATCCATTTTTCCAATCAACTGTTCATTCATGTCCTCTGACATGTCTGGGACTCTGTTACAAATTGTATCATTTGATACCTTAGAAAGTAGTTTCGATGCAGATTCACTAATCATAATATTTACCATATCTACTGCAGCAGGTAGAATCACATCTCCTGCTATGGTATGAGGCTTTTTAGCTTTTACAACACTGTATGCCACCTTATAAGATGCTAGCAAAGCATTGCTTGGCATTGTCTCATCTTTAGAATAAGTACTTTTCTGTTGTAAATCTTGTAACTTTCTACTAAAATATTTACAAGGTTCACCAATAATGTTGCAATGATTTGTTTTCGAGTGGTATTTTTATGTACTTGGAAGCACTCTGGTGCCAAAACTTTTAAACATAATAGGCAAAGCGATCCCTCTCTATTGATGATGTATGTGGAAGTGAATCCCAAATCCAAATAATTAACATCAATTTTGTGATATTTCTGCCTCTTCCCAACTCCACCTATGGTTTGTGTTGTATCATCCCTTTCCCAATATTTATCAATGAATGATAAAAATTTTCCTGTTTGTACAAAGGATTACAACCTGAAAAATATTTAATTACATGAATTTTTCAATTTATATTAAATTAGTCGTATTAATCAAACTTATTATCTCCTCATTCTCCCCCAAACACTTACTTTAACTCAGTATCTTGATTATACCACCATTCAGTGGATTCGATCTTCAATGGGGCTGGCAGGCAATTTTGAACACAGTTTACAACAATCTAAAATGTATACCTAATCATTAGAAAGAGTGCAAACTAATGTTCAAATTTTGAGGTTCAAGACTAGATGTGCCAGTTAAATGGGTTGATCAGAATATGGAGCATGTGGCTTTTCTATCAGATTCATGCAAGAAGATTTCATGACAAAGTTGATGTTGCTTGTTTCATAATGTGAGAGGAAATGAATTTGATAAATTACCTTCTTTTTTTATTTTTTATTCAATAAGCATTTATAGGTACGTAATAGGTAAACGAAAATTGTTTCTATATGATACCTCAACAGTTTCTCTTGGATGTGCCCACTACAGACTGGTTACCATTGTTTTATAAATGTTTTTTTAATACTACCATTGATATTTTTAATTTCTTGAAGCGATGATTATAAACTTTTGGTGACTTTTCCCATCTGGTTTCCCCTTTAGGCCATGTCAGAGTTGCCGAATTAGAATCCATCTACATAGTCAAAGAATAAATGAAAATCCCCAAAAAGGCGAACATTTAAATAGGGTTTTGATACTTATATTGCAACACTATGGGAGGATGACAGCTAAGAATAGAAAGAGATGTAGTGAAAGACAGGGAAGAAGAATAAGAAATAAAGAGAATGATGGCAGACAATTGAAAATTAATGGACATCAGCCATCAACAGAAATTTCTGCCACGTTAATGAGTTTTAAGCTCTTATAGGGATGTATTTTGAGTATCCTGCACACTGAAAAGTTGTTCAAGGGGATTTTGACTGACTGGCTACATATGTATGCCACGTGTATAAGTTGCACCAATTAAGCTAGAGGACTGAAAATTTAAACATTTACTCATGTTTAGAAATAACATTTTTTGAAAATTTTCACCCAAAAATGAAAATTTGTGTTTTCAGCAATGCAACAAAAGGTGAGAGAAGTCACTTATTAATTAATCAACTCCAACATGGCATGCTGCCAAAAGACATTTGTCACACCACAGTATCTGTTGAGTGACTAATCAGACCTGTTTTTTCCTTTTTTCCTTTAGAAAGAAATAAACATAGAAGGGCAGTTTTGTTTATTCATCTTGATTAATAAATAGCTTATGTGATAATTAAATAATTCAATTAATTTTTTTCTTTGTAAACCATGTCATCATCATCAGTCTTTTAACGTCCATTATTGGACGTAGACCTTTCCCTGGATTCCCCATACCTCTCCATTGTGGGCGTTGTGGAGCCAATACTTACCGGATTTATTTAGTTTGTCTCCCCATCTTGTATTCTGCCAGCCTCGGTTGTGCATGTGATATCTAGGGATCCATGTTGTGAGTCGTGATGTCCATCAGTTGTCTGTCATTCTTGCAACATGACCAGCCCATTGTCATTTGAGTTTTCAAGTAGATTCTATGATGTCTTGGACTCCTGTTTTTCCCTAATATATTGTGCTGTTTTGTGATCTCTTCATGATTATTTCATGTGTATGTTGCATGCTTCTCAGATCTGTTTCTTGGTTAGGTTCTGTGTTTCAGCTCCATAGGTGACCATTGGAAGGATACATTGGTTGTATACCCTTATTTTTAGAACTAATGGGATCTTCTTGTTTATGAAGATTGAGCCTTCTCTGCTGAAGGCTTGCCATCCTAGAGTAATTCTTTGTTTGATCTCTTCTTCTTTTGAGAGTCTGATGGTAAATGTAGTGGTTTTCTTCATCCAGTTCTGCGTCTTTGATTTTGATCGTTGTGTTCTTATTTCCAACATGATTGTTGCACAGGACCTATGATTTGCTTAAGTTCAGTTGTAGGCTGACATTTTTGCTTTTTTCGTTTAGTTCATCTAGCATTCGTTGGAGGTCACTTAGGTTCTCTGCAAAAAGAGCTATGTCGTCCGCTAATCTGAGGTTTCTTAGATATCCACCGTCTTTTTTGATTCCTTTATTCTCCTAGTCCAGGTTTCTGAAAATCATCTCAAGGCAGGCTATAAAGAGTTTGGGTGAGCTGCCATCACCTTATCTTCCCCTTTTTGGATCTGAATGGGCCTTTATGTAGCCTGATAAAGGAGCTGCTGTGACTATATAAGTTGCTGTACTCTGATGTATACAGGGTCTATACTTTGTAGAGTGATGGTTTTCATGACCACAGGAATTTCCTCAGTCGAGAGCTTTCTTGAAGTTCAGTTCTACTGGGAGTGGCATTCTGTATTCTGCTGCTTTATCTTTCAGCTGTTTTTTTTTTTAAGGAGATGGTCCATTAGCATTTATTAAGAACTTTTAGAGATACTGTATGGACAGATGTGAGTGAATACAGAAATGTATAAAAATACTAAGATGATAAATTCCGCTACCAAAGATGAATTCCTGGATCTGCACCAAAATGTAATCACTTCTTTACCCCATGGCTTATCTTCCAACAAAGTTTCAGGGAAATTCATTAAGAAATTACTATGATATTATGTAAACGGACAGGAGCGAATATGAAAGAAAAATGCAAAAGTATCTCTTCATTTTTTTCTCCTTGAATTTCTGTATCCGCTCTTATCTCAAAAAGTTCTCAATGAGTTTCAATTAAATTTTAGAGAAAGGGTAAGGCACATTATGGAAAAGGAGTGATTAAATTTGGAGCAAATCCAGTCATTTATTTTTGATTGAGAGATATTTTTACACTTTGTTTTTGTTTTTTGTCCATTTGTCTGTGCACTTGATAGCTTGAAGAATTGGGGTGGATCCTGTAATTCTTTTTTGATTGACCAATAGTTTTGCGTTTTTTTTTTTTTTCCCCTTATGTTTCTGGATTTGCTCCTGTCTGCCCCCACAATATCTCCAAGACCTCCCAATGAATTTCAATTAGATTGCATTAGGATGTGGAAAATAATCTACAAAACAAGTCATTGAATTCTTGAGCAGATCCATACATAATTACTTCCCCTCTGTTGTAGTTATGTCCACGCCACATAATATTGCCAAAAATTTTGTGACTCATCTCCAGAAATTTTTCAGAAGGATGGGCAATAGTTAATAGAATAGGCAATAGAAGTGATTAAATTTTTGGGTGGATCTATGCATAATTACCTACCCTACATTGTAGGATTACAAAAATGGTATTTTTCATGAAAGCTGTGTGATCCATACTGCTATCATGCATTTTAGAAAGCCAAAATAGCAATTGCCCCAATTTTTGTACTAAAATTTTGTGTCGCACTCATCCACTAAATAGTAAAAACAAAGTTGTTGTACTTTGCACACTGGAGAAGCAGCCAAAACATTATTCATTAACATTTAGAATTGAAAATGTTTTCATTTTTTGATAATCCTACCCAATGAATATTTCATTCACTTTGTAAAGTATCAATTATTCGGGAGCTTTCTATTATGTTCATGCTGTTTTGAAACTCCATTTTATCTATTCACATATACTTTGCTTAGCTTTTAGAATGAATTTTAGATACATATACTTACTGATATTAGTCTTTTTTTATGAAAATTGCTTAAAATCAGCATAAAAATCTAATTTATTTGTAATATTTTTTGCTGATTTTCTTTTTTATCCGTTTTAGAATTAAATGTTCAATAATTTTATGATTTAAAGTAATCAATTTTCTCTTGGCTCCAACCATCCTGTTTGAATAAATTAAAAAATTTTGAAAGATTTTTGTATTAAAACATTAAAAATTAAAATATCACATTAGCTAAGTTGTCTTAGTAATAATCAGTGTAGATTTTTGTTCAATATCTGAATATCTCTGGTACAGTATAAGTGAAGATATGAAAGGGAAACCTTTCCTTCTTTTGCTGCTACTGCTATTTTCGCTCCTATTTCTCTCTTGATCATATTATAAAGCTAGCAGCCATTGATCCCAGTCAAATAATAGAGCACAAAGCTTAATGAAAGAAAATGCCGAATAACAATAACATTCGTTCCACTTTCATGACCACTTACTGCTATAATAGATTAAGAAAGTTCTATCTATTATGATACAAAACTGATTATCTGCTGGGAAATCTTGCCAGCATGCTGCTACATTCTTTGGTGTAGTTCTTCCTTACTGCTACTGGTAGAACTAGTAAGAATGAAGGAAAATTATTTTCTATCAAATTTGGAAGTGTTCTGTAATGTTAATCTCAAGTGGTGTACATGTAGATAAGAAATATTCCTTTTTTTTATGTATATTCCTCATTTCGTAGAGGGTGATGATGAAAAGATATTGATTCAGTATTGATTATTTGCTTCACTGAAATGCATGCACACGCACAAAGACACACTAGGCTTGGATCTGATTTTGTTGCTTCACCTGTTTCTTCTCTCTATTGGATGTACGTTGATGCAGACTTAACATAGTAGCATACATAGTTTTGGATGCTTCAGATTTACGTCATCAGTTTTGTGGACTTGTTTTACTGCTTGTTTGATGTACAAGTATCAATTTTGGCCCTGTATTTGTTTGTCATTGGTTTCAGAAATGCCTAGATTATGATTCATATACAACACATTGCCGCTGAGAGAGAACTAACAAGTGAAAGAAAAAATAATCTCCATATGGATTTACCATGCAATTTCTATTGCTCTCTTTGATCGGATATGAATTGTTTAATAAATATGAGCTGTGTCAGGAAGACAAATGAAACTTAGCAATATTTACAAAATGGAAGGTGTTCCCTTCAGCTGGCAAGTGACATGGCTGAAGTGCTAATCATTGAAGATGCTGTCAAGGTTGTTTGGCAAGAAATCAAAGACTAGGTTAGTCCCTTTTTGTTTCCCATTTATTTGATTCAGTGTAAATCAAGCGAAGTGATAGCTCATTGTAACTTTCCAAGTTCAAGGTTATTTTGCTTTCCTTTCGTTCTTAATCTTCTGTTGACTCCACTTCTTACCAATATTACATATTGTTATCTTTATATTATTAGCTAATAATTGATTCTTATAATAAACTAATATCAACTCCACTTAGAATATGTGAAATTTTGCACTTCCGCATTTGCTAATTATCTGTGTTGCCTGTTGCTTCAGTTTCAATAACATTTATTTTGGCATGTTTTGATTAACAGGTAATTAATCATTTACTTCTATACTTTTTTGAAAGACGAAAAGAATTTCGTTCCAGTAGATACAGATCTCTAATTTTTGTGATTGGTTGATTATTAGAAAATACTGATTGTTAGAAAATGATGGTAACCTTAGGTTTTTTGAAAACAAGATGTTGATCAGGCATGAAAGTAATTTTGCTATCCCTTTGTTTTTGTTAACTTATTTATTGAAAATGTTAAAATGTAGAAAATGTACAATGTAAGAAATTGTAATAAATTTCAGCTGGTTACTGCAGCTTTATAACTATAAGGAAATATGTCTCTTAGTATTCCCCCTGCATTGATTGTTTAATGTTAGCACTTATTTATCAGCAGAAATAAACATATATGGCCACATTTTACTTTTAAAAAGATATGAAAATATATTCATTAGAATTAGATAGTTGTTGCATTGAAACTTGCAATTCTAGAGCTGTTCGTTGGGACATACAAAGACTCTCACATACATACTATCACATCCTTCATAAGTGCAGATAATTTGTTCCCAAATTTCCCATACTGATCAAAAGTGCACTGTTCAAGGTTTCATTACAATTAAATGCTTTTTTTCCCAGCTTATACTTAGTTATATTAGTTTGTACAGCAATACCATAACCATACTACACTGAAACCCTTACTAATCAAAGCTTTGCTTTATTCTGGATCAGTTAATTTGTAGAACCATTTTTGTAAATGAAGGCATACTTTATCATAAATACCTGTCATTTTGCAGATAAAACTAATAAATTAGCTCTTTCTAAAAAAAATGTGTGGACATCTCTTCCAAAACTTTAAGTAGGAATAATGACTTTTTAAATGAAATTTAAAAAAAACCCTGTGTGGTTCCCTTTGAATTGGAAATCATTGCTCTAGTTTGTTTCCAGATAAACCTTGAGAAACTTCACTTATAGTTCAGTATAGTTGAGTTCACTGTTAACAAATATTGTTTCATTTGAATTTCTGTACAATTTTAGAATCTGCAGAGTATGGAGAATTTGAAATACAATGTTGGCATTGGCAGACGCCTGCATGACCGCCACTTTGGATTTTCAAAATGGCCACCATGAAATACATGTTTTGCACTATTAGTCATGTTAATTATGAATTTTTGTGCAAAGTTTTCGTAGATTAGCAAAACTATATATTTTGGAATCTTCGAAGCATGGGTACTCCAAAAAATAATGTTGGCCTTTGCGTATATATCTGCATGGCCACTATTTTGGATATTCAGAATGGCCTCCATAAATACATGATTTGTGCTATCTTGGCTTCCAGTCAACCTAGAAGCATAGGCTAATCCAATGTTTTCTGGGTCAAAGAAACCACTGGTGGCATCATTAAACTTTTAATCGAAACATTTGTTCCACATTTTGGGTCTATCCATGTCAAGTCATCATAGCTGTTTTATCATAGATCTGAGATTTACCTAAAACTTTTCTCCTTAGTAATAATCTAGTATAAATGGTGGTTAGTATTTCAGATCCGCCTCCTGATCTGTATAAACTTATAACATGAAAGTTATTGTATTTTCTAAAACTAGATGCTTCTGTTGAACAAATTAGTTAGGAAATGGTGCGAGAAGTAAATCCTCTATTAAGAACATTTAAATGTTCACTATTTTCCCAATTGGAACATTTAGTGTGTTAAGTTTACATATCAGATTTGACAAGTTCTTTACAAGAAAACTATACCTCAAATCCATCTGCTGAAAGCCAATGAATTAGGTCCAGGAAGTCTGAGCAAGATCTGCAGTTGACAGAAGCAACAACCCAAAATATATTGCTAATACCAATGACTGCCTGCTTCAAACCTTCTCTTACAAAAATGTTATTTAGCAGCTGAGAACATAGGAAGCAGAAAAATGCTCTAACACCATGTTCAAGTAAATCACAAATTACTTCCACCATGTTTTAATCATTTTGTTCTTTGTTAAATCTTTAAGAAATTATGATCCAGTTCGCCTGCAAGCTGGAGGGGCACTAAGTAAGCTCTTCTTTGCCCCAGACCGGATAAAATACAAATGCCTTTGGCTACAGTACATCACAAAAGTAGTGCCTGCCTCCTGTTCTGCTAGTTAGTAATTAAATATGAAGCCTTTATTTTAGATAGCTATTGAAAATGTCGCTTCCTCCGACAATCTCTGCAAAACCCTTGGACGCACATGGTCCAATGCTCATTAGCACCTGCATTCCTAGCTGGTTACGCTTTTGGCTCTGGCACTGGCACTTTTTGCCGGCTACTCTCTCTCTCTTTCCTTCTCCCTACGATTATCATTTTGCAGATCTCCTGGCCAATCTGATTTTAATCATTTTTCCACCGTGACCTATCTCTGCACTAACTTTGCCCCTTTCACTTTACCAATGTTGAGGCATCACTCATACACACAGCTATGCAGCTACGCCACCATGTAACCACCTTATGATCCAAACTTGTATCCGGTAGTCATCTTTCCTAAATTTCTTCACTTCAGGGAAACACGTTTTTTTGATGACGACTTTAGTTGAAACAAAGAGCGCGATGGATTGTTGTGGCAGATGGGAGAATTTTTGTTTCCCTCATGGTTTAACTGTAGCATGTGTGCGGCTCTGTAGATGTGGAAGGAAGGATGCTGTACAAAGAGAATGGAATGCGCGCCAAGTATGAAGTTGGATGCGCATTGATGAAACAAAGTGGAATGAACACATACAAATATTTTGGCCAGGGAAAAGACATACGTTTATTTGAAGAATGAAGTTGAGGTACATGTAAGGATAACATAAATACAATCAATTGTGAGAAGTAATATTAGGAGAAGAGATAGCGAAAGCTAGGAGCTTTCTATTCTTGATAGTACTGGCCTTGGAGTTGTGTGAATGCGTGGCTTTTCATATGGCTTGGATCGATCCAAGATAATACGTAGAATCCAGTGAGTTAACTTGGGGGCTATTCTCTGATGCTGTTAGACTCTCGACAAACAGACCATGAAAGACAAAGAACATCGAGTTTTGTCCATACATGTTTCTTGAAGTAAGGATGTTTAGGAAAGATTATCGTGACTATCGGATAGTAGAAAAGCTTTGCCATTTCATTCACGAGAGTGAGATGTGATACGCATTTGTAGCACGTGGTGAAGACATGGTAGCGTAGTTGCAAAGCTTGATATTGGTGAAGTGAAATGGGCAAAGTTAGTACAGAGATAGGTCTTGGAGAGAGAATAGTTAAGATCGGATTGTCCAGTGGGTCGGCAAAATGATAACAATTTTTGGGAGAAAGAAAGAGAGAAATA
The DNA here is from genome assembly GCA_963457665.1 of Thysanoteuthis rhombus. Lineage (NCBI taxonomy): Eukaryota > Metazoa > Mollusca > Cephalopoda > Oegopsida > Thysanoteuthidae > Thysanoteuthis > Thysanoteuthis major. The sequence goes on along the minus strand of CAUOPZ010000013.1, from coordinate 6,496 downwards.
ATTGCTAGCCACAAAGGCCAGGGCCAGAGGCATGACCAGATAGGGATGCTGGCAATAATGAGCCTTGTACCATGTGTGTCCAGGGATTTTATAGGGGTTGTCGAAAGACGTTTTCGATATCTAGCTAAAAGAAGAGTTTTGTGCTTAATTCCTAACTATAAGTGTAGGAGGCACTACATACGCATGGATAAAACTCCATCTTCTCTGTCTTTCATGGTTTTTCCGTTGAGAGTCTATCAGCGTCAGAGAATAGCTTTTTAAGTCCACACATACTTGGCAGTTTGGCTTGCACACTGAACATGGTTTCTACATATCCCTTGGTACAATCCAAGCCATACGGACTTGCAAGCTGTTCAGACATCTCCGATTTGACTCTGACGCCTGTACTATCAACGACAAGAAAACTCCCACCTTTCGCTATCTCTTCTCATCTTTTTACACAATCAATCAGATTTGTTATCCTTATGTACTTCCCTTTCATTTGTCACTTGTCATTAATGTCCTTGTATTAATCGTGCGTCTTATTTGTCCATCCAAAATACTTGTGTTCTTTCTACTTAGTTTCATCTCTGCCTCCAAGTTCATACTTGGCACGCATTCTCTTCATACAACTTCCTTTCTCCTTTTACATCTACTGGGCCACATGCACGCTCCACTTCAAACCACAGGGAGACAAAATCCTTTGTCTCTCCAACATTCCTTGTGCTACCTACTCCTCAACCCAAACTACTAGAACCTAGAAACTACTAGTTACCTACAAAACAGACATGCAGGAACTGAAAAGAAGTCATCCAGAAACCTGGCCTGAACTTCAGGACTGGAATGTCTGTTTGTCTCCATTAGTATAGGATGATGAAACATTCAGAGTTAATTGGTATTTCCAATAATTCCATTGCATGGCAGTGGTTCTTCCTGGCCACACCAGAGATATCATGCATCTAGTTTAAAGGGCATTTTGGCATCACTGCCCACAAACCATAAGAACACCATGAGGTATGTCTAAGAGCTGTCAGGAAAGAGCATAACACTGTCAACAAGATCAAGATCGCCATACTGAGTCATGGTAATCCCTTTGATGCAGGCGATCAGCTTTACAACTTCATGACACATGTATATGTTCCCCTAGAAATGTCCCACACATTTTGAATATCAATGAAAGTGGCCAGAATTTGTTTGAAGGGTACATTCCTGAACGTATTACTGGAGACTTCATTTTTTTGGTACCAGTCAAGAAGCAGATCCATGCCATGTTCTTGTCAAGAAACAAGAAGCTGACTGTTTAACAAAGTCTGCACTTGATAGTGGATCTGTAAGAAACTAAAGTACTCTATGGTTGGTTTATGGTTTTAGTGAGATGGACATGGGACATTAATCAGAAGAATGCAGTTGGTAACTGAAAGTTTACTGTGAATTCCAAGGCATCGTTTGCCCCAGATGATCTGTCCTTCCATGTACTGACAAGTCAAACTTTGTACATGCTTGGAAAAGCTGGGAAAAAAACCCCAATGAAACCCATCAAAAGCCAAAAGCAGCTGCATCCAAAAATTGTCATTGTTGATGGAATTGTTTGTCTAACAGATGGTAAATAAATTTGAGACAATCGGTGCTATCAAAGATCTGTATGGTATCAGTTACTTTGGAGGTTGAGCCAATTCGGAGTTTGCTGGGACGAGAGAGGGCAGTGGTGTTACTGGTATTTTACCCATTTACTTGAGCAGACTGTGTAGGAGGATTCTCTGGAGTAATCAAAACCAGCTGACCTATATATGCTTGATGTACTGCCCAAAGGGTATCCATATCTAGAGTATTCCTGACCTAAAGTGACATCAGTTTTGCAAACATCTAGCAGAAAGCAGCAAATTGCCTCCTACAGTTGATGACCTTGGAGAGCACATTGAATTTGTGTGCATACAGAGTAGGGAGTGTTGCAAAGCCACCATGATGTGGCAATGTATATAATGTTAAAAACAATTGTTTTCACTTACTCTTGTTTGTTGCTATTCTATAATCGTAAGAACTATTTTGAAACCCTTATGGAATTGTCATAAACATAAGATACACGTATTTAATCATATTTCCAGGTTGACTAAAAGCTGAAATAGCAAAAATGATGTACTTTATGGAGGCCATTTTTGAAATCCTAAATAGTGGCAATGAAAAGCCAATATTATTCTTTGGATTCTTCATGCTCTGAAGATTCCAAAATGTATTGTCTTGCTGATCTACAAAAACTTTGAATGAAAAATACATAGTAAACCTGACTAATAGTGAAAAACAAGTGCTTTATAGTAGCTGTTTTGAAAGTGGTGGCCATGCAGGTGTCAGTGCTAATGCCAATATTGTTTTTCAAATTCTCCATATTCTACAGATTCCAAAATATATTATTTTGCTAAATTACAAAATTTTGAACAAAAATTCGCATGAACCTGACTTGTATTGGAAGATTTATTTTCATAAAATATTCAATATTCAAGTTATGAACTGAGAAACTGATGTAGTTACTTGTTTGCTTTAAAGATGTAATTCTTACTTATATGAAGGAATTTGAAATGTTATTGTCACCTAAAATGCACATTCTTTCTTTGTAAATATAATGATTACATTTCGTGCAGATAGTATGCCTGAAAACTTAAAGAAGCATCATTGGAGAAAGTATCTTAAAGAAGTATTTGTTCTGAGATCATCAAAAATTTAAACTAGAAAGCACTTGGAGATCGCATACCCCTGTCAACGCCATTGGCAGGAGAAGTGATTGTTCATGGATCCATCCCAAAATTTGATCACTTCTCCTGTGGTCTATTGCCCTCCTTTCCATAAAATTTAATTGAAATTCATTCAGAACTTTTGGAGATGTTGTGTAGAAACCCATGAAATTTGGGGAATAATGTGATGTGGACATTTAGCAATGACATGGAGATAATTGTACATGGATCAGCCCCCAAATTTAATCACTTCTTCCCAAACTTATCTTCTATGCTGGAACTTTTTGGTGATACTGTGGTGGTAGATGATCCTGAATACATGCACCCCTCCCACTATGTTGGGAGAGGTAATTATAAAATAGATTTTAGATTAACTTGATGTATGACTTTTGATATTCATATTTTGTTACTTTGAATATATGGAATAATACCTTTTTAAAATACTATACAATTGTCTATAGGATTCTAAAGTTTTTAAGTGATTCTGTGTGGATGGACATCTCTGTCTCTATTACATATATATAAATATATATTGAGTTATCTATGTATGCATCACATATATGTACAGATAACACCAGAGCTTGAGGGGTGAAAATCTAAACATTTACTCCTTATTGGCTCAAGAGATAATGTGTTTTTTAGGAGTTTTTTTTTGTGTTGAGGATTCAGTTTACAAGGTAAGTTTATGCTAAATTGGCCCCTTAATTTGTGCTCTGCTAGGCTCATGCTGCATTTTGAAAATTAGGATTTTTAGTAATGCCACAAAGATTAAAGTAGTAAATTGTTCATTGATCACCTCCAACATGGCTTGCTACCAAAAGACATTGGCCACATGATTGTTTCTATTGAGTGACTAACCAGGCCTGTTATACCAAATACTTAAAAATACTGTTACACTTTTTGAAGAATTGATGTGTTTATATCTTTGAGTGTCTTGTGTTATTCTGGGTTATAGGGGAATTAATTTTGCTGGCTTTTTGATAAAATCAATTCATTTTTGTCTGAAGCCTTAACTTTTTTTTAACAATTTTTTTATCATAACACTGCAAAAAAGGCATATCATAGTCCAATTTGAAACTTAATGTGAGGTCTGCATACAGGCTCCTGATAATGATGATTTGATTTTTATGTTGGTGTGTTTGTTACAAAAGCTGAATAGAAAATACTTGTTTGAAATAATGATACTTTTTATATTTATTTTTATATAGAATTATTTTTTTTACACAAAATGAAAGTATAATTATTTCATGAGTATTATCATTTCATTCAAAATTTAATCTTCCATCCTTAACCA